>APFE031519548.1:214643-234300 GCA_000404065.3 Pinus taeda | reverse complement strand
TGAGCCATTAATTCATTTTGTGGCGTAGCTTCAGCTGAGATCATCTCTACATGGCATGATACCAAGGAGTTTGTGAATTCAAGTGATCTTGTAATTCTGGCAAGAACTGAGCCAAAGTCCTCCTCGTCGTCCCTCAAAATGCGCTCAATTATTTAAAAAATAGACTAAAGACGAAGGCAAATTTAAGTTCGTTTGTTTTGTTTATTCAATTAATTAATTAATTAATTAATTAGATTATGTAATACTAATAACTTGTAATTGAAATATTTAATTTGAAAGATAAAATTTAAATTTATATCATTAAAATTTAAAATGGTTAATATCATTGTTTTTCTTTATTGTTTTTAAATGATATTGTGTTTTTGATGTTGTTACAACTAAAGAAATGAGTAGGATTTTTTTGAAGTATTATATAGAGTTGTATTGCTGAAGAATCAATGTATCCAAGTTTAATATTTTGTGGAAATCTAATTTTATACGATAATTTATGAAAAAATTTGTTTCATGAGTTCAACGCATAACCAGCAAGGTATAGCCATGAAGACTACACATAATCATGAAACATGGCAAAACACAACCTCAGGTGGACTAGGGAATGCAAGCTCTGTGATAGGGCAAGGGCAACAATCGCAAATTGGATCGAATTTTCATGATTCAAGCTGCTTCAGCCTAGAACTGTTCTAGGGCTTCCACTACTGGGCAAATATGAGGTGGCCTGGTCTTCCAATTTGTTACTTCCTCTTCCTCCAGCCGGCATAAGAAGAAAGGTGACAACGAATATACCAATGCTTCTGTCCAAACATAAAGACGCTTTACAGTGAAATGATTAGTGGTTGATAAACCTGCATAAATCTACTTTAAGCACAGTTGTTTAGTTGTAAATTTATTTTTTAAAGTGTAAAAAAAATGTAAATTTGTATGGCTTATTAATAATTATATATATAGAGAGGAGAGAGAGAGATAGATAGATAGATTAGTATATTTTATTTATAGAAATTACTTAATATGTGTTTTTGAGTTCATTTTATTCGAAAGTTTAAACATTTATTTATATATATATAATTTAATTTATTATTTACATGAAATTTTATTTAAGTTATATGTACAATTAATAATATTTTTTCTTATTTATTATAGTGATATTGCTTTTTATTTAAATATTTTATTTTTATTTTAAAAGAAATGAATATAATTACTTTCATACTAGATTGTAAAATAAATCTCTCAACTCAACTAATAACAACAAAATGCAAAAAATCCTCTAAACAATCTCATTTTTCCTTCTAAAAAAACCTTCGATATAATTATTCAATTTGATATTAAAAAATTTACTGTTGTAAATTAGAGTGAAAGATGAAATATAGAGAAATCCCAAAGCATTGTTTCTCTTGAGCTTAACATGTCTATATGTACATATTCATTCTCGCAACGAATTGAAAAATAATGAAAAACGATCTTGCTAGATGGATGTTCCTAAAAAATTAGTATTGATACGTCCACGCCTTGTAGGAATGTGTATTGACAAAAGCACGAACCGCAGCTCATGATCGATTGACGTGGCATTGGGAGAGGTATCGATAACATGGTAAGACTCGGATTGAGAAACGAACCCTTTGGGTAAATGGTTAATACGGGTTTGAAGGGGTTGTCACATGGGTGGGGGCAGCGGATCTGACTGTCGTGTCACAAAGGTGTTAACCATGCATACTCAGCATTGGCCCCTGAGTGTCGGTGGCTGATGGATTTTTGAATTTTGGAAACTGGTAAAAATAGTGAAAATGTGCATACGGGCATTAATTATAAATATGTTTTCCACAATTCTCATAAGGGTGTAGATCAAAACACTAATATTTCACATGGCCAACCTTATCAGAGTGTTGGCATCTAACAACCTGAACCACATGCGGAACAAGAACAAGAGAAGATGAGTCATCAAGAAGAAATCTAACACTATGAAACTGGATGGGTTTAGAGTTGTATGGGATGTGAAGGTCACTTCCTTTTTATATCCAAGACTAGTTTTTGTGCTTTTGATAAAATTAATGTAATATTATAATTGTTATTGAAAATCTAAGTTGTCAATTAAATGAAATAATAATGATTTTTTTAAGAAGTAAAGTATTGAGTGGGCTTAGTGGTTAAGAACACATGTTTCCTCCTAATAAGTTATAAGTTCAAATCGAAAGGGAATAGAGTATGTACACCTCATTAGACTCTTGCAACTTTGGCTTGTCCCATAAAAAATAGGTCTCATGCATTTGGTGATAATTTAAAATTTTAATAAAAATAAATAGAATTATATCAAGAAAAACATTTTATAATATAATATTTAAATAATTTATTATCCATTTATTTTTACATTATGATGATGATGATTAAGATCCACTAAGATCAATATAATCTATGAGACTAGAAATTAATTGATTTTCTTTTTAACTTATTATTTCTATGCTTGAAGGTAGGTGAGAAAATCATTCCTAGATCACCGTAGTTTTGTTGCCTTTAGTAGGTTAACAAGGTTGGTAGAGTGACAAATATTTTGAAAATTAAAACGAAGTTGACTATAAGTTGAGAAATCTAACAGAAAGTGACTTTCAGTAGAAATTTCACCTGTAGGACAACCCGATATATGCAATGTCCTAAAGCATAATACTTGTTCTACTTCTACAAAACATTAAGTGGAAGCATAATCAAATTCATGAGCAACATCAAGTAGAAACATGCATAACTTATCAGGAGAAATAATCAACCATAGCATAAGATATATCATTGAGGAAAGCACTAGCATAAAACCCCTATCTGTATTATCAATCAAGTGGAAATCCTCTTCAGGTTACAAAAGGAATCAGCTCAAGAGCTATCCTTCTCTTTCTGCAATTAGAATATCTTGATGATCTCCAATCAGAAGATGAAAATCATGGACTACCTAGGCCTCAATATATAGGCCAAAAGTCCTCCAATCTCCTATAATAGATCCTTCTCCATGCAAGGAATACTTACTAGAAATATCCAAGCATCTGATAGTACATTGTCCCATATCTGATCTCAACTGGGTCTCTGACAGAACTGACATGCAACAATTATCCATGAGTGAATCCTTAGTTATCTAAAATAATAGTTGTCACATGCATGCAAGCATTCACAAACTATATTTTATTATTTTAACAACTTGTTAAAATAATCTAACTGGACTTGACTAGTTAGAACTAAGTCAATTGATTCTCTCATTATAGAACTGAACCTTATTTCCTTTAATCAAGGGATAAATTCCTAAATCAAGGGAGAAAATAATTGCATGATCTCACAAAGACTTCAAGTTTAATTTTCCATAATTAATTAACTCATGGAGATTAATTAATTAATATTTTAAGCTGCTGTTAAGACGAAAATTAATTTTACTTCCTATAGACAGACTAGGGTCTGCTATAAATAGGAAGGGACCCAGAAATGCTATTTTTAGAACTTTCTATTTTTAGCAGTTTCACCTCTCACCTAATGTGGCCAATGGCCTCACTGGCCAAACTGCTATTTTTGGACATGCTATTTTTAGCAGGTCTATTTTTAACACATTCTAAATTTAACATTTCTTGTTGCACATTTTTCAATAAGGCTGCCATCCCCACCACTGCCACATGGATCAACACCATACCATATAACAAATGTGGTTGGGGGCAGGCCACCCCCAGCAGACTTTCCACCCATGATGGAACCACCCAACACAAACAACAATTATGTCAAGGCTGGCGGGGCTCGAACTTGCTCGGCCCATGTGGCCGACACCCATGGGCGGTCTCATAACCAATGTCGATCACATGTAAACAGTTAGAACATAACGCAAACTGTTTGGATTTCAAACAAAACATACCACCAAAGTGGGAGGGGCGAGATTTGATCCCCCGACCTCCACGCCTCCAATGCCTCACCTTAACTACCAGGCTACAGGTGGAAACTTTGTAAAGTCCGCCACCCAGCCACTATATGAAATCGCCTTTGCAGATGCACCCACGAAGAAGCCGACATCACTGTCCAGATTAAATATTATTTTAATTGCAGGTGGAACCATGAAGCTACAGAGGGGTAGAACCATGCCCAAGGAATATTGAGGGAATAAAAAAGATTCCCTTAGGCCCATAACTTGCCTGAGTTGGTTTTTGGCAAATTTTATATAGATTTTACACCTCTCAGTGACAAGAATTCAATGGTGCTGCTAGTTTTTGCAACAAAGCTCTCCATTTTTCAGCCATATTCTAGCTTGGAGGTATAAGAATCCTTATGTAAATGCTGATTATAATTCTTCTCTTTTATAACACTTAATGAATGAAGGCCTCCCCATTGATTGAGCAGGGCCCGGAGACGTAGTCCAAATTGGACGAACTCCGTTATCAAGTCTCTTGTCATCTTTTCATGCCTTTATGTGTTTCCTCTATTCTTTCATGTGCACTTTAAGTTTCTATGGTTAAGCTACAATTTGTTCATGTAATTCTTTAATACATATGTAAGAAAATATCCTGAATCAAGTGGTATCAGAGCAGGTCTTTGTAGATGTGAATTGCATATTTGTATGCTAACAAGAAACTGGCTCTAAAGAAGTGAAGGGAAACTAAAGTCTTTCGATACTGAAGCGGGGCGTGCACATTGATGAAGGAACATGGCCGATGAGGAGGCTCTCTATGAGGAGGAGTGTAATTACAACAAAACCTTCTATACAATGGCAGAAAGGGTCGACAAGTTGTTCTCAAGGCTTGAGAAGACAATAAAAGTAGAGGAGAATGGGCCAGAAGAACAAGGTTCGGCGCATGGAAATGGTGGAGAGGAACCCCCTCCTTCTCCTTCCATGAGTGAAAGTTCTTCTTCTTCTTCTCACCATCATCATAGGAATTGAAGAAATGCATCTAAGAAACCTTTCCTTAAATTAGATGTCAAATTTGATCTTCCCATGTATAACAGTGAAAGTAATGTAGAAAATACTAGCAGTCGGATTAAGAAGATTGAAGTCTACTGCAAAATTCAATAGATCGAAGAGGATGAGGCAAAGATCCAGTTGGCATCCCTTCAACTGAGTGGCACTGCTCTCATTTGGTGGGAGAGAAAATTTCAGGGCAACAAGAATCTGGGCACCTTCTCTCCTCATGGTCAAATTTTGTGTCTACACTGAAAAAACAATTTTACCCCTTCGGCTATATGCAAAAGGAATTAATGGAATGACAACACCTAAGGCAAAGCAAAGGTCAAAATGTGCAAAAAAATACTGAAGAATTTAGAACACAAGAAAATTTTTTTTGAGCATTTCCTTAGATTCATTAGAGATTGTAACTAAGTATATCGATTCTTTACATAGTTACATAAGGCATTCATTATTATTGTTTGAGCTTGCTACTTTCAATAAGGCCAGTGTGAAAGCCGTGAATCTTGAAAGCAGTGGGATACACGCAAAAAATTACCACCAAAAAAGAGCCGCAACAACCAAGAGAAGACGGGCAAAGCTCTCTTGCCCACATTATGAGAAATAAGGACACGATGAAGGGAATTGTTGGAAACTGTACCCCGAGTTGACACTTGGGAGGGATGACAGAATGGAGAAACAGAAGACAACTGCCACCATGAAACAAGATCAAGCATCTGAGTCAAAAGAAGATGAGAAGGTCATGACTATGGGGTTTGCACGAGGTAGACCAATTGATTTGAGATCAGATTTTGGTGATGAAAGGAGGATTCCAGCTCTTGGAATAGCAGTAGGGGGACCCATCTATTTGGGTTCCGATTTAGGTGATGAAGCAAAAATTTCAATAGATATTGTACCAAAGATGGAAATGACACACAATGTGGTAGTACTCTAGGAACTTGAGGAGACCAACCAAAACCTTCAAGCAGAAATGTTAAGCTAAGGACGATCCTACGGGAAGCAGAGGAGGAGAAACAGAGGTTGATACGCTAGTTGCAAGCTAAGAACAAGGCCTTGGGAAGGCTGTAGCGTAACCCCCTTGAGGTAAAAAACAATTCTTCGATTCGATGTACTTTTCCTGATGACGATTTTGCTGCTTTTGAAAAGTATACTACAGGTATTAGGTCCAAGTTGTTGAAGAAGATGGGATATTATGGAAAGGGCCCAGACATTAATGGCTAGGGCATCGTGAACCCCATGAAAATAGAGGAAATGCCTCGTCATGCAGGACTCAGTTATGTGAGGAAGGACATTAGGGAAAGCTCCAAAGTAGCTAGTGATGAGACTTCTTCCTCCTATTCCAGTGATAGTAAGGGTTTCGTGAACCCTTATAAGAGGAACACCAGGGGAAGCACTTCAAGAAGTCCCAGAAGGTATGGAGAAATAAAAATCATTGTAGTTATTGCAATGAGGAGGGACATCAGGAAAGCACGTGCCAAATGCTCCATAGCCAGAAAGCAACAATAGAGAAGCCAGCCAGTGACAACACTCAAACACATTCATGGTGGTTTGCTTTATTAAGGAAAGGACATTTTTTTAATAGTAGTTTGTGTGGCCTAGGTTCGTAAATCATACATTGCAAGTAAATGTAAAAGTGATGATGTGTTTCCATCACTTAAAAATGTAACGATGATGTTTTTCGGCCTTCTTATGAGTAGTTGAGGTATTGGTTGTTATTGTGTAATCCTTGACCACAGAGTGTGTGCTATAAACTCTTGCAAGTGAGGGATTGTTGACTCATGAGTGGTTGTATATGAGTGCAGAAGATGTATTAATTTTGCATGCAGATGATTGAAAGTGTGGTTTGGAAAGGACACAGGTCAGATGTTGAATGGTGTTAACACTTTTGGAGGACCAAAAGCTCCTTAGTGTGGAGGATTCATCTAGGTGGCTCCAGACACATGTAGAAGTCCAAGAGGGCTTAGAAATGGTCAAAATTCAAAGTGGTCAGATTTCTATCAAATCAGCACCAGATCGAAGTGCTCATCGCCTTGATTCTAATGGTGCAAATGACAATCAAATCTGAGCTCGTATGAGGGAGATAGAGCCAGTCAAATTTTTGGTCAAATTTGTCATGTGGGCTAGGTTTAATGGTCCCACAAATTGACCGAGTGTAGGACATGGAGTCTAGCTCTCGAGAGGGTGAAATTGTGGGATGGTTAGTTGGCCTAATAACCCCTAAATTGGAAAAAAATAAATTAGTTTGTTTTTAGAAACAAAATAATATTTAAAAAAAGGAGTGGCGGGTTGCCACCCTCACCACCACCGCATGTATCCATACCATATCATATAACAAATGTGGTTGGGGGCGGGCCACCCCCATCGGACCCGCCACCCACGATGGAACCACCCAACATAAACAACAATTATTCCGAGACTGACCGGGATTGAACCCGCCCGGCCCACGTGGTCAACCCCCACGGGTGGTCTCATAACCAAATTCGATTACATGTAAACAGTTAGAACATAGAAAAATCCTTTTGGATTTTAAACAAAACAACACACCAAGTTGGGAGGGGCGGGATTTGATCCCCCGAACTCCATGCCTCCAGTGCTTTGCCTTAACCACCAGGCTACGGGTGGCGACTTTGTAAAGTTTGCCACCCGGCCACTATATGAACTCGCCTTCATAAATGCGCCCACGGAGAAGCTGACACGAATTTCTAGATTAAGTATTATTTTAATTGTAGGTGGAACCATGATGCTGCACAGGGGTGGAACCATGCCCAGGGAATATTGAGGGCATCAAAAAGATTCCCAAAGGGTTAGAACTTGCCAAAGTCATTTTTTGGCAAATTTTATATTGATTTTACATCTCTTAGCGATAGGAATTCGATGGTTCTATCAGTTTTTGCAACAAATCTCTCAAATTTTTTGGCCATCTTCTAGCTTGGAGGTATAAGACTCCTTATGTAAATGTTGATTGTACTTCTCTTTTATGTCACTTAATGAATTAAGGCCTCCCCATTGATCGAGCAGGGCCCGGAGACCTAGTCCAAATTGGATGAACTCCATTATCAAGTCTCTTGTCATCTTTTCATGCCTTTATGTGTTTCCTCTCTTATTTCATGTGCACTTTAATTTTTTATGGTTAAGATGCAATTTGTTAATTCAATAATACATCTATAAGAAAAGATCATGGATCAAACAAGAATGAGAAGAAGGACAAGGCGGACTGACAGAGCAAACTCCATAAATACAAGTTGAGACAATAGTGAGTAGGTGTAGGTTTGGGAACTTGCTCAATAGGTTGAGTAGTTAGTTGAGTCAACATACATGGAGACAAAACAAGAGCTATAGGACCAAGACACTGATCTCATGCTGAGAGCATCTGAGGTCACACCACAGTCTTCGCCACCTCCAGAATTGTAGCCAATTCTGAGAGAGGAAGGAGAGGTTTTTCTCCTTGATGATGATCCAGAGACGTATGTGTACAATCTGGCACTTGATGAGACACAACAGAGGATTATACAATCACGAAGAAAGAAACTCCCAGATGATCATACATGACCTACGCACATGGAAGAAAGGGTGATTGTACAAGATGTTAGAAGACATCTAGTTGCCATGGCTGAGGCTTCCAAGGCTTATGTAGATGCCACGAGTTCAACGGTCAAGTTCTTGATAGCAGAGAATGTTTGAATAACGAAGGACTTGCAAGAGGCCAGGTGAAGAATAGAGTAATCTATGAGATCGGCCATGACAAATATGAATAAATCAATAGTGATGGATATATAAACTTTGGAAGCCACCATGTGGATAATGTATAGCATATTTGTCACCGTGCAGAAAGCAGTTGCCCATCTATACGAATTTTTGCAGTAGTGCACACAGAAAACCCAAACTCTCAAATACATTCACATTGCTATTGCGCACATGTAATAATGGACAATGAGGTACAAGGGAGCCCCACTTTACTTACACAAATGGATGAAGCCAGAGGCTGAGCTAGAGGAGGCACATATTCAAATGTTGATCTGGAACTATGAGTAGCTCCCTCCACTCATCACTTGTTTTGAGGCTTCCTGTGCATAGTTTTTTAGGAGTCTATATGTCATAGTGTGAACACACAATATCCCTTCCATCATAACTCTCACCCAAGCCATGAGGAAGAACCAAGTCATGCTGGATGTTGACAGGTACATAGAGTAGTTGATGCACATAGCCACTTGCAATGACTTGCAACTCAGTGCAAAGAACATGCAAAGGTACATCAGTGGTCCAACTACACTTAGGGAAATGCTGTGCATGCTTTAGGATTAGCTGACAGAGGTTTCAAAACCATATACCCAGAAGCCATGGAGGCAAGAGTCCGCTTCAACAAATATGTCATCAAACAATACAGGGACACAATAGCACAGTACCAAGCTTGGTATCAGTTCACCACCAAGGATCACTGTTAGGAGGTTACCAAGTTGGGCTTTCCCTAAGACCCTGAGTGATTTTGTTTGTCTTGTCAGGCTGACTCAAACCTATTTTGTCCCACATGGGTGTATGTGGAAATTGTATTATTGCAAATATGTTGTAAGTGAAATTCCAAGTGTCATTAGTGGAATGCGAACATTCACTATTTATAATGTGAAGAATCATGAGGATAGTCTAAGAGTCAAAGGGGAATGTCAAGGGTCACCCCACCCTTTTCTATACATAGAACCTCATAAGCTTGTGGGAGCCAAGATTTTGGCTAGGCATTGATTAGAGAAGGCTTGGAGGGTATTGTGATGAGCCTTGGCTTCTCCACGGTTCAGAGCAAGTACATATCTTTGGAGGAGCAGGCAATGTCGACTATAATGTTCCACTATTGGGGCTAGTGGCTATCAATGGTGTATGTATGGATGGAACTTTCACTATATATATATATATATATATATCCAACACGTCTTCATGCATATATTGTTATTGTAGTTGGACTATTCTCGTTGCTTTAGCAATGTATGTTATTTAACTTACACATTTTTGTATGAAATATTTTATATATGATTGTATGAATCATGTTGAAGTTGTGTTGTTGGTTTAATCCATCACTTTGGATTGTGGACTATTCTGCTTTCCAATTTGTGATGTCATTAAGCTCGTGTGTTCCTTTCAGGCTGCTACTATTACAAGCTTCTAAGGGACACACTTCGTTTTCCCCTTCATGTGTTAGAACCCCCATGCATCTCACTTGAATCACTACAAGGTCACACACTTGCTTCTGACAAAGATATCACACTTACCTCTACAGGCTATTGCAGTCAAAGCATAACTTTACTACCCACTACTGGGAATCCTAGTCCAAACGGTTTAAGGTCTAGTTGGGACTTCTTACCGGGGAGATCCCGTGACATGTTGGTGGGTCCAACACCGTCAATAGGTTGCTATAAACTAAATTTATGTGCAAGTGAATTATAATAATTGAAAATTTGTGGAGAAACAGTGTGGACCTCTCGCATCATCTTAAGATTGTTGATATATAATAAATACGAAATTATATTTGAACTTTGAACTTTTCCAATTCAAAAGCATATATTTCATGGATCTATAAATTGTGTAAGTTCTACAATCTTACCCTTGTAAATGGCTATTGAGCAACATCATATGGAATATTGGAATGGTGTTGATGTATACATCGAATTAGAACCTATATGTAGCTTAATTGGGGATCATTCTTTCCTGGTGGCTCTTCTTAGACAAATTCATAACCTTGACATCTATTATATTAATCAAATTGTGATATATAATGATGTTATACACCCTAAATGGACGAGGGAAAATGATCTTAGATTATATGGAGAAAATGGTTTTCTTTGGGATAGGTATGTGAAGAATATATCACTAGTTGGTTTTGCACTATTTGATAAAGACGATACATTTTCGTGGGCTGGCAATTTGGAGTAGGGTCTATTGAAATGTGACAACAAGAATATTCCAATTTTAATTTGTCCTTGAATTAAAATTGAGAATTGAAATTCGAATTTAGTTTCACTAGCTGCTTGAAAAATAATTAATTGATTTATCTTGAGTTAATTAGTTGGATAAATTCAAGCTAGAATTCTTTGTGAAGTCATGCAACAATTATCCCTTAAATTAAGGAGATTATCCCTTGATTAAGGAGATAAGAGTGAGTTGTATTTGAGTTGTAATTAGGTAGCTTAGTTAATTGAGTTATGTCCAGTTAAATTAGTTCCAAACTGTTTGAGGAACTAATTGTGAGTTTAGTTAGTTAATGCATGCATGCATCAAACTAGTGTACTCCATATAACTAAAGATTCTCTCATCGATAACTTATGCATGCCAGTTTAGAGAAAGACCCAATGAGATTAATGACAGGGATGTACTATCAGTTGCAAGAATTTTCCTATAAGGAAAAACCTTGCATGCAGAAGGAATTCATTTTCCTTGAGATTTGCACAGTTTTACAGGGTGTAAGATCAGTGTGAGTGATTAGTGTCACACTTGGTGACAATTGGAGCACCCAAGAGAAACTACGCAAGGAAATAGGAGGCTTGGAGGGCAAAGGAGAAGGCATATGAGCAGTCTAATTTGTCTATGAGCAGCAATAAGGGATTGTATTAAGAGCTGGATAGCTGTGAGAGCTAAAGCTGTGTATTCCTGATATATTTGCACTTGTATGATAATACAAATAGTGAGGTTTTTAGATGAGGCTTTCCCTAGAGTATTCTTCTGTGTTTTCATGTGTATTGATTCTTCTCCTCTGTTATATGTGTTCCACTTGATCTTGCTCAAATCTATTAAGCTTCCGCAAAGGTTGATTGTAGAAGTAGATTAAGTATTTTGCTTTAGTTATTTTGCATAATCAAATTGATCTACAGTCAGAATTTCTACATGGTATCAGAGAAAAGGTGATCGAAGCTGTGAACAATATACTGAGAAGGGAAATTCGAAATTCAAAGTTCTTGGTTGTAGATGCAAAATCGAATTCTTATCATACTTTAAAGTTCACCAATGGCGTTCAATGGCTTGAGACTCGAGTATGCTCTGGATGGTAGCTCGAATGACATAGCATGGAAAGATCGCATGGAGGCTATATTAGAAGACAAAGGCTTGAAGAAATTCATTGATAAAGAAATCCAAAAGCCTGCTTCAACTAATGCACAAGAATTGGCTGAATGGAAGAAGTGTGTGGCGAAGGCGAGACAGATCATCTTGGAGGGAGTTCGAGACCATATTGTCTCGAGTCTCCATGGGAAGGATACTCCATTTTCAATGTGGAAGACATTGAAGGATCTCTACCAGAATAGTAGTGACCAGAGGAAATTGGCGCTCAAGGATAAGCTTCAGAGAATCAAGATGGAGAAGGGCGAAACTATTTCCACATACCTGAACAAGCTCACCACCTACAGAGATGAGCTTAGTAGTGTGGGAATAAATACTGCCGATGATGATATGGTGAGCCTCGCTCTCCTCAGCTGTCCAAAGAGCTGGAATAGCTACCAGGACTCTGTGAATGGAAGAGAGAAATTACCGGATTGAGAACGACTGTGGTCAAATCTAATGCATGAGGATATCAGGAGGAACACAAGAGATGGTTCTTCATCTAAGCATGATGATGAAGAAAATCTGGCCTTAGCAAGTAAGGCAAGGAAAGGGAAAGGGAAGGATTCCCATTCCAAATCGAATTCTTCTCATGGAGGGAAGAAGATTGACAAATCTAAAGTGAGATGCATAATTGTCATGAGATGGGACATTGTGCAACTAATTGCCCATTGAAGAAATCCAAGAAGGGATCCTCGAAGGATCAGAAGGTGAGGCACTGGCCTCTCAGTTTGAATTGGATTTTACCATCATCGTATGCATGGTTTCATCGATGGTGGGTTGTGCTTGGTTGACAGTGGAGCCTCATTCCACATGACTGGTGATAAAAGTCTATTTAGTACCTTGGAGGAGAAAGACCTCAAGATGCACATAGAGATGGGTGATGAAGGAAAGTATAGTGTTTCAGGAGTGGGCACGGTTGCTTTTTAGAGGGAGCATGGATCTCCTCTCACCTTGACAGATGTGAAGTATGTGCCTGGACTGAAGAAGAACTTGGTATCAGTCATGATTTTGGAGGACAAAGGCTACGATGTTGTCTTTAGTAAAGGAAAGGCGTTCCTAAGATGCATAGCCATGGGTCAGACCAAGAGGATTGGGATTCGAGTGAAGAATCTCTATAAGCTAGAGGTGGATGATTATTATGCATTGAGTTCGAAAGCAGAATTGGTGCAAAGCCAAGATATTGGCAAGTTATGGCACAGGAGGTTGGGCCATTTTCATCATGGGGCCTTGAAGATAATGCAACAAATCTCTACTGGACTGCCCAAAGGTAAAATTGAGTAAGTTGACATATGCAAAGGTTGTACCTTGGGTAAGTACACAAAGTCTTCCTTTCATGATCGAGATAGTCGAGTCGAAGCTATCTTAGAGTAAGTTCATACTGATTTGGGTGGACCATTCTCGACGGCCTCCACTGCGAAGCAAAGGTATTATGTGATTTTCATTGATGATTTTTCTGGTAAATCTTGGATTTGTTTCATGCAGAAGAAGGACCAAACCTTCTCAAAGTTTTGTGAGTTCAAAGCTTTGGTTGAGAAAGAATCTGGGAAGACGATCAAGGCCTTGAGAAGTGACAAAGGTGGAGAACATGGCTCTCAAGAGTTTAAGAACTTCTGTGCAGTGAAGGGAATTAAACGGGAGTTGACGACACCCTATAACCCACAACAAAATGGGGTGGCCAAGAGGAAGAACAAAATTATTGTAGGGGCAACACGGGTTATGCTGCATGACCAAGGCTTATCACTTCATTTGTGGGCTGAGGCATGCAATAAAGTGGTCTATTTGCAAAATAGAAGCCCACATCGCATACTTGGGATGAAGACACTAGAGGAAGCTTTCTCTGGTAAGAGACCAGATGTGGGTCACTTCAGGATCTTTGGCTCATCGATATATTTCCATGTGACCAAGGATGCCTGGAAGAAGCTTGAGCCGACAACAGAGTTGGGGATACTTGTGGGGTACACTGATACACCCCACAACTATCGGGTGTACTTTCCTACTAGTCGAAAGACCGTGGTTCACAGAAATATTAAGTTTGTTGAGTAGAAAGCCATGCAAGTTTCCCTTGAGAGGGAGCTCCAACTACAAGTTGTGGAGGAATTGTTGGTTCCTAAGGAGGAGGAGCCTTAGACTGTTGCGGAGCAGCCGCATGCTAAGGTTCCACGAATGGAGACATCCACTCAAGCAGAGTCTTCTAGAGAGGGACGGAAGTGCACAAGAGAAGCTGGCATATTGTTGTCGGATGTGAGAGAGAATGTGGAAGAACCATCTTCCCAGTGTAGACAGAGGAGGTCATCTGAGAGGTACACTGGATACACGGCCCTTGTTGGGGAATGTGTTGAAACTGAGCCAAATTCTTTTGAGGAAGTAGTGTAGCAATCGATTTGGGTTGATGTTATGGAGGAGGAGTATGACTCCATAGTTCGGAATAGTGTTTGGGATGTGGTTCCAAGACCAGAGAACAAGTCAGTTATGAGTTCCCATTGGCTTTACAAGGTAAAGCAAGCTGCTGATGGTAGTGTGGAAAAGCATAAGGCAAGATTTGTTGCCCGTGGCTTTTCACAGGTTGAGGGGATCGACTATGATGAGACTTTTTCTCCTGTCACAAGGTACTCATCTATCAGATCGATGTTGTCACTATCAGCACAGATGGGTTGGAAGATCCATCAGATGGATGTGAAGACTGCATTCCTCAATGGAAAGATTGAGGAAGAGGTGTACATCGAGCAGTCGAAAGGTTTTGAGACCTTCGATCATGAGTCGCATGTGTGTCGAATCAAGAGAGATTTGTACGGGCTGAAGGAAGCACCTCATGCTTGGTACACTAGGATCGACAAATACTTCGTCGGATTGGGCTTCACAAAGAGTGAAGCGAATGTGAACCTATAACACATCATTGTGAAAGGTAAGCCATTGATCATTGTTCTTTATCTTGATGATCTCATATTAACAAGTGATGATTAGTTGATTAAGTCTTGCAAGGAGGATCTTGCAAGAGAATTCAAGATGAAAGACATGGGTCTCATGCACTACTTCCTCAGCATGGAAGTGTGGCACAAGGTTGGGGAAGTGTTTGCATCTCAAGGCAAGTATGCCAATGAGATACTCAGGATATTCCACATGGAGAAGTGCAAGCCCATGCAGACTCCTCTAGCAAGTAACTGGAGGAAGGAGGATGCTACTTCAGGTGGAGTAGTAGAGGCTACTGCATATCGGTAGCTTGTGGGTTCACTAACGTATTTAGTGAACACACAACCAGATTTGTGCTATGCGGTGAACTAGTTGAGTCAAGCTATGGTTCAGCCTATCAAGATGTTTTGGAAGGTAGCTAAGCATGTTTTGAGATACCTCAGAGGCACATCTCAATATGGATTATGGTACAAAAGGATAGAGGGAGTGAAGCTATAAGGCTTCACTGATGCAGATTGGGCAGGGAGTCCATTAGATCAGAAGAGCACATCAGGAGGAATTTTCAACCTTGGGTCAGCTGCAGTTTCTTGGTACAATAGGGAATAGAGTTCGGTTACACTCAGCTCAGCAGAGGCTGAATACATGGCTGCAAGTTAGGTAGCATGTGAGGCCATCTAGATGCCAAAAATTCTAGTTGGTTTGTTTGATTAGAGGATGGATCCAACTGTGATCTATTGTGATAATCAAATTCTTATCAGACTCTCTGAGAATCCAATATTTCATGATAGGTTCAAGCACATTGACATCCGGTATCATCATCTCAGAGACTGTGTGGCGACAAGGATCATGGTGTTGCAGTATATTTCGATCGAGGAGCAAGATGCAGGGATTTTGACTAAGGCATTGTCAAAGTGTAAATTCGAGTTCCATAGAGATAGGATCGGGGTGGTAGATAATCCCTTTCTTGTTGAGAGGGAGTGTTGAAATGTGGCAACAAGAATATTCCAATTTTAATTTGTCCTTGAATTAAAATTGAGAATTAAAATTCGAATTTAGTCTCACCAGCTGCTTGAAAAAAATTAATTAATTCATCTTGAGTTAATTAGTTGGAGAAATTCAAGCTATAAGTCTTTGTGAAGTCATGCAACAATTATTCCTTAAATTGAGGAGATTATCCCTTGATTAAGGAGATAAGAGTGAGTTGTAATTAGTTAGCTTAGCTAACTGAGTTAAGTCCAGTTAAATTAGTTCTAAACTGTTTGAGGAACTAATTGTGAGTCCAGTTAGTTAATGCATGCTTGCATCAAACTAGTGTACTTCAGATAATTGAAGATTCTCTCATCAATAACTCATGCATGTCAGTTCAGAGAAAGACCCAGTTGAGATTAATGACAGGGACAATGTACTATCAGTTGCAAGAATTTTCCTATAAGGAAAACTCTTGCATGCAGAAGGAATTCATTTTCCTTGAGATTTGCGCAGTTTTACGGGGTGTAAGATCAGTGTGAGTGATCAATGTCACACTTAGTGACAGCTGGAGCACCTAGGAGAAATTGCACAAGTAAATAGGAGGCTTGGAGGGCAAAGGAGAAGGCATATGCACAGTCTAATTTGTCTATGAGCAACAATGAGGGATTGTACTGAGAGCTAGATAGCTATGAGAGCTAAAGCTGTGTGTAATCCTGATATATTTCCACTTGTATGATAATACAGATAGCAAGGTTTTTAGCTGAGGCTTTACCCAAAGTATTCTTCTGTGTTTTCATGTGTATCGATTCTTCTTCTCTGTTATATGTGTTCCACTTGATCTTTCTCAAATCTATTAAGCTTCCACAAAGGTTGATTGTAGAAGTAGATTAAGTGTTTTGCTTTAGATATATTGCATAATTAGATTGATCTACAGTCAAAATTTCTATAGTGTCAACTTTTGGTTTCAGATGAATAGTGGTATATATCTCCAACTTCTCCACACTCAGATTCTTATCAATGGTTCATGAAAAGTTGGAAGTGGAATATCCCTATTAAGCTCAAGGTTTTTGAATGGTTAGTTTAGAATAACAAGGTATTTGTTATGCTCTTAACCTACAAATGATACCCAAATACAGAATATGCGAAGAAAAGAGACCCAGAACACAGAATATGCGAAGAAAAGATACCCAGAACACATAATAGCAATGATTTTATTATTCAGAGAGTAATGTTCACTTGCCTCTTCGAGGGGGCACCTCCAATAAGACAAGAGCTGATTACAAAATAAGACACGATACTCCTCGCAGGGATTCTATCCTTAATATATGACTCATACGTGCAATACACGGGCCAATACCGCGTATTACTAATACCATCATCTAATACTACGACCATTTGCAACTAACTGTGGTTCGGTAATTAATTGCCGGATTAACCACTTACAATTATTAATATGGGCTTTATGACTCTGGACTATGACGTGGTCCCATTACATAGATAAGGGGGTTAGGGTGGGACCCTAACATGCCCACCCCTTAAGACTAGCCTTGTCCTCAAGGCTGAAGCTGCGGAAACTACTGTAGAATAGTGGCTGGCTCCCAAGTTGCATCTTCTGGAGAGGTATCTTTCCATTTGACTAGGACTTCCTTAATCATGCAGCCGCGCAGTTGCTTGACTCATGTGTCGAGGACCTGTTCTGGTTGAAGCCAGATGGATCCTTCTTCGTCCAATTTCGGTAGACTAGTATGAATTCTGCAATTGTTCCCAATCACTTTCTTGAGGCATGAGACATGAAAAACTGGATGGATTTTTGCAGTAGGTGGCAAAGCCAACTTGTAGGCCACTTCTCTAATGCGTTGAAGTACTTGATATGGTTCGTAGAATTTGGGAGAGAGTTTCTGACATCCCTTGTCTTTGAGTGATGTTTGCTTATATGGTTGGAGCCGTAAAAAGACCTGATCCCCTTCTTGAAATTGGCGCTCTGAGCGATGCTGGTCTACCTGTTGCTTCATGCGGTTCTGAGCTTGATGAAGATTCTCTCGAAGATGGGGAGCATGGTTTCGCGGTGTTGTAGGAGTTGATCCACTTCTTGGACTTTTGAGCATCCCTTGAGATACGAAGTAGAGTTGACCATATACTGCTTCATAGGGAGTCATTTGGTGGTGGCATGATAGTTGGTGTTATACCACCATTCTGCCAGAGGTAGCCACTGTACCCAAAGGTGTTGTTTTTCTGAAGTAAAACACCTAAGGTAGGTTTCTAGACATTTGTTGACTGCTTCAGTTTGACCATCTGTTTGCGAATGGTAGGAAGTACTGAGTTTTAGTTGAGTGCCTTGTATTCTGAAGAGTTCCTGCCAAAAATTGCTGATGAAGATCGGGTCGCGGTCAGACACAATGGAAATGGGCATGCCATGCAATTTGAAGATCTGATCCATGGAAGTTTGAGCAACCAAGGTGGGTGTAAACGGGTGGGGAAGAGCGCAAAAATGAGCATACTTTAACAATCGGTCCACAACCACCTTGATGACTGACTTGTTCCCTGACTTTGGAAGACCTGTAATGAAATCCATAGAAACTTCCGTCCAAATTGATGCCGAAATGGGCAATGGTTGTAATGTGCCTGGTGTGTTGACGGTTTCCCCTTTGTGGCGTTGACAGACCTCGCATTTGGTTAAGAAGGTAAGGATGTCCATTTTCATGCCTGTCCAGAAAAATGATCTTCTGGTGCGAGCATACGTCTTCTGAAAGCCTGAATGACCTACAATGGGAGATGAGTGCATCTCTGCCAAAATGCGACTTTTGAAGGTGGATGTTGGTGATATTACGACTCTGTCCTTGTAGCGAAGAATATCATCCTGCCACGAGTAGCTCTTGGTGGAATTTGGATCTGCCTGCAATTGAGAAATGAGTTGGGAGAGCCCAGGGTGTGAAAACCATTCTCTGCGAGCTTTGTCAATCCATTCTAGAATGGGGAGGGAAATAGCTAGCAGGGTACTTTCCTCCTCAAATTGGCGAGATAATGCATATGCTACACCATTGTCTTTCCCTTTCTTGTAAATGATCTCATAATCATATCCTAGCATTTTGGCTAGCCATTTATTTTGTTGTGGGGAGGATAGGCGTTGCTCCAAAATTTAAAGGAACTGTGATGGATCGTCGCGGTTTGGGAAATGTTCACCCCAATAAATAAGGTCGCCAGGTGTTCGGACTGCATGTAAGATGGCCATCATTTCCTTCTCGTATGTAGATTGGCCCTGATTCTTCCCACTGAGTTGCTGGCTTGTGAAGGCCAACGATCGCCCTTCTTGCATTAAAACCGCCCCAATACCTGTCCCCGAAGCATCACATTCAATGACAAAAGATTTGGTGAAGTCAGGTAGTGCTAAAACTGGAGTGGAACACATGCCATTTTTTAGAGCTGTAAAGGCCTGTTGTGCTTCCTCATTCCAGAAGAATGAATTTTTCTTTAGGAGTTGGGTGAAGGGCTTCGCTATGCGACCATAGTTGCGGACAAATTTACGATAATAGCCTGTGAGACCCAAAAATCCCCGCAAGCTCTTCAAGGTCTTAGGTTGAGGCCATTCCTGCATTGCTTGGATCTTTTGGGGGTCCACCTTGACACCCTCACGCCCCACAATGTGGCCCAAATACTCTACCTTTTCCATGCCAAATGAACACTTGGAAATCTTGACAAATAATTTATGCTTGTGGAGCAGTTGCAAGAGTAGATCTACATGCTGAAGATGTGCTGCCCAAGTGCAACTATAGATGAGGATGTCATCGAAGAAGACAAGGACAA
>APFE031519548.1:162771-210506 GCA_000404065.3 Pinus taeda | reverse complement strand
GGGTACCCACAGGGGTTACAAGGGAGTCCAACAGACGTGACCACCTCTTGTATTTCCTGCGTGCATGTCTCCCCAAATCCGCAGGTTTATGCGCTCAACGACAGATCCCATGGTTTAAAGACGCCGGAACACGTCTCGAGCCGAATTTTTTTTTTGCTAAGAAATGGAGATCCCACCGGCCCTGGAAAGTGCTCTGATACCACTTGTTATGCTCTTAACCCGCAAATGATACCCAAATATAGAATATGCGAAGAAAAGATACCCAGAACACAAAATAACAATGATTTTATTATTCAGAGAGTAATGTTCACTTGCCTCTTCGAGGGGGCAACCTCCAATAGAGCAGAGCTCGATTACAAAATAAGACACGATGCTCCTCGCAGGGAGTTTCTATCCTTTATATATGACTCTTACGTGCAATACCACGGGCCAATACCGCGTATTACTAATACCATCTATCTAATACTACGACCCATTTGCAACTAACTGTGGTTCCGTAATTAATTGCGGATTAACCACTTACAATTATTAATATGGGCTTTATTGACTTTTGACTATGACGTGGTCCCATTACATAGATAAGGGGGTTAGGGTGGGACCCTAACAGTATTAATGTGGGACAATCTCTGTCGTAGGGGGTTCACTGGTCCTGGACGTTATATATTATGAGAAGATGATCAAGAGGATGTAGTACATATTTTTCTAAATTGTGCATTTGCAAATTCCATTGCACTAAAGTGATGCACCTTTTAAATCTTCATGCAGACTAGATTTACACCTCTTTGGGTGTCTGCCTTCATGATTGGATGTCTAATTATATATAATATGGACCAATTCCCCTATACATTATGTGGGGCAATTGAAAATGTCACAACTCTTATATTTTTTAGGAATGCTTACAAAATATCAAAGTTTCTTGCATTCAAATTGTTGCTTTTTTCAAGTTGGACTTGTCAGCCATAAACAACTAGTGAGGCATTGCATCCGAGTATCCTCTTCATTTGTTTTTCCTATAACATTTTTTAATGAAGCTACTACAAATAATTTTTGTGGTTGTGATTCTTATATCATTATAAACCCTAGTTCACATTATCAGTTCAACTGGAATGGGGGTAATGGAATTAACACCCACGTAGAGGTCTTAGCCTTCTAGGGCATCTCATTTTGCTCATTGGCTTGATATTAGGGTAATGGATGTGTATGGTGACTCTCTGGTGGTTATGGAGTGGGTCTCCAAGAATACATCCTTCCACCCTCCACTATTGATTAACTGCTTATCGATAATTAGGTTAATTATTGAACAATTCCAAAAGGTGTTTTTCTCACATGTTCATGGGGAATTGAATGGTATCGATAAAACTTTGTCAAATGAGGGACACAAATATCTTTTTGGTGAGATTACTTACTCTTACTTTGAAAAGAACATTCTCTAAAGGTCAAGTAAATTATACTTTACATGATATGAACTATTGGTGAATGAAGCCTGTGGTGTTAATAAAAAATTGTTTTCTATGTGGATTTGGGGTGTGTTAGTGTCTAGGAGTCACTAGTGATCAAATGTACTCTTTCAATATGGTTGATAGGGTCTTAGGTCAAATTGTTATAGCTTCAAATAAATTTTCACATAAAATTTGATCATTGGTTAGTTGGTCAGTGTCTAGGTCATTACTAGTCCCTTCATTCTCATGGTCAATAAAAGCCATAATGGTCTTGTCATCACTCCTTGTGATAGGTAATCCAAGAGTGTGTTGGTCATTATTCTAGTTATCATTCCATTTAGTGTTATCAATAGGTCAGGTTATTCAAGAAGTCATGTAAAAAGTTATATTGCCACTTAGGTCACCATCATAGGGATTAGTAATAGGGAAAGTGTTAGAAATATTTCCTAAAGTATATTTTATTCTTTATGAATATGTAACACTGCAAAATAAAGTGACAAGCTGTTGCACACTATCCTACCATTCAATTTCATCATATAGCTCTGTAAATCACCCTCTCCTAGGGTTTTACTGTGTTTTTTGTCTCCTAGTCATTTTGCTTCATTTTCTGTGGTAAAACCATAAATCTTATGCTCAAACACCCTCCCTCATACTCCATCGATCTCCTTTGACCATTCCCATGCCAATTCCCCTCATTTCCCTCACTTCCCTACCTATGCTAGGATTGTGTTTTCAAGTTTGTACCCTTTTCCCCTCACTCATTTCCCAAATTACCACCTCTATAAACTCCATAACACGTATCCCTACCCACCAAAATTTCCCCAATAATTTAGACAACCCCTAACCCCTTCATTCCCCTCCCTCTACAAGACAACCCCAAATCCCCTATTTTCCTAAAACAAACCCTAATTTCTCCTCCTAGTGAGCTAGGGTTTTACAATGGAAGAAGAGACCACACACATTGACAAGAAGAAGTGAAATAATGGAGGACATGTCTCAAGAGTTGAGCCATCTAACATCCAAGAGATCAATGCCTCATAAATTCATCAAAGAGGTCATTTTTTGCACATAGGTATAGTCTTACTTTGGAATTCGTTTCTGAAATAATGAAGATGGATTTTACAAAAGTAAAGAGGTTTTTGCAAACCATAGACAAAATAACAAAAACCTCCTTTAGTTTATACACATGTATCATATATTGGGAGATATTCAACTTTCTTGGAGGCATATTGCAGAAAATCAAAATTTTCCAATTTAATTGTTTGTTTTAGTCGTGATTTTGTGACATGGATTACGAGAAAGTGAAAATGAATTTTTGAAAAATGGAGGAGGTTTTTGTTCCTAACATGCGTAAGCACAAAAAGTCTCTTAGTGTTTCAAATTTTTTTTATGGTTAGAGAGATATTTCTCCATCTTTGAGGCCTATTTTCGTAGAAAACCCAAAAATTTTGACACACTATCAGAAGCGCAACGAAAATTTGTTGTGCTTTTTCCCTTGGCCACAAAATGACAAAAATATTATATGGTTGGATAGATTATGACCTGTACATATCAAATATATACTTTGGCTGCCATTTTAGTTTGCATTTGCAGAGAAAAAGTAAAAATACATGCTAAAAATCATGTTTCTGCCACTGTTTTGACCCCCTCGCAGCGCTTCTGGAGCAGCCTTGGGAAAACTCATTGTTCTTAGCCTTAAAGAGGTAATTTTGCATGATTGAAAGTTCTAAAGACAACTATACATACCAATATTTCCATTTCTACTTTCAGATAATAAAATGGATAAGAAAAAGTTGCTCAAAAGTTCCCTCAAACAATTTGCTGTGCTTCTGTAAAATTTGCTGCTCTTTTGAGGGAATTTGCTGCGCTTCTGTTAGCAAGTAAAAATTTCAAATTTCTTCAATCAAAGTTAAATTTGGTTGATGAATTTACTCCTCTAGGGTAATATTATGATTTAATTAAATGTAAATGAGCTGGTAATTGTTAATTTCATGTATATTCATGCTTAGTTAAGCTTGTTAAGTCAAAGTGAATTAGTTGGTCTAAATAGGGAGTTTGTTCTTAACTTCCCCAGCTTTAGGTTTGGTTGGAGAAAATAATGTAAACTATTCCTATAATGAAGGATTCAACCCCTGAGATGGGGAAAGAGTTTTTTTGGTCTATATGTAGCTTGATCTAAGTCATAGATAGGGTTGGATGTTTGAGAATCATAACTTGGAGCTAGTGTACACTTTTTTGCAGTAATATAACAGGCAATTGCAACTATTATCTTGGGATTCTTGTGGTATGTTTATGTGACAATGTTTTTATCTATTTATCATTAAATTGAATATATATTTCTCTTTCATATCATCTCTATGCTTTTCTTGTGATCATCTCACATGTGTTTAAACAAAATTCATAAGTCATATGCTCTGTTTTGATGGGATTTTCATGCTAGTGTTCTTTCTTATGATGAGTGAATTCATGGTTACATGCTCATTCTAATACTCTATATTTTCATCCCTGCACCCCCATGACAACCTAATTTTGTCACTGAGCATACCTACCTTACCCCATTATATCTCTGCAATTAATCATTAGAAACCCTAGCCTAGTTCCTAGATTTATGAGCTTTATCCAGCAAACCCTAAAATCAAACCCTAGTGAGCTTAGTATCTAGCCTAATATCTGATTTCCTCTCCAGTCACTTCATTGGATGTGAGATTCCTGAGAGAGCCCTCTCTAATTTGGTAGGGCTAGCTACCAAATCCAAAGTTGGTTTGAGATTACCTCCGTCGGTCTCCTTTCTCAGCCTTGGAACACTAAGGGGTGCTAATAGGGTGGAAATTCAAATATTCATTTTTGAGACATCAAAAACTTGTTTCTTTTTTTAGCATGGTCAATGTACTAGAAATGAAAACACATACAACATTTTAAGCATGGATCCAATCCAGATTGGACGTATCTGTCCAAGTTATGGTTTGCTATGGGAATGAATATAAAATATTTATTGTATCTTAATTTTGGTATACTCTATATCAATGCATTATCCATGGCGGTATATCTATGATGCAGTTTTGCACATGTTTTTTTGGGATGTAGTTCTCTGTCGAATACTAAGACTTTGTCAGATAGAGATGTAGAACACCAAGATAGATATTAAAGTATACCATAGGGGTAACAAGATGTTTTTCTCTCTCTAGAACATATGTCGATAAAATTATTGGAGGAACATAAAACTCTGGTTTATGTAAACAACTTTTATATTAATATAAGGACTATTGGTTTTTTCTGGTTGAAAAAAAAATAATGTAGACTTCCCACATCAAGCATATACTTCATGGATATATGAATTGTGTAATTTTTGCAATATTACCCTTGTAAAGAAATAATGTATTCTTCCCACATCATCTTAAGATTGTTGATGCCTAATAAATACAAAATTACATTTAAATTTTAAACTTCACCAATTCAAAAACATATACATCATGGATCTATGAAATGTGTAAGTTGTGTAATCATACCCTTAGTTTTATATGAAGATATTACTTGATTTGTATCAAGTGCATATCTCATTACCTTAAATTTGTTAGATTTAGAATTGTTTTTGTTTCATAATATTTTAAAGGATTCAAATATGTAATTAGTGTAATCCTACCCTTAGTTTTCTAGGAAGATATTATTTTATTTGTATTGAGTGTATATCTCACTCTCTTGGTATTCTTAGAATTAAAAGTTTTCTTGCTTCATAATGTGCACACATGTCTCTGAACTTTTAAAAGATTTATAGAGTGGTTAAAAACAAGTTTTAACACACTAATTTATATTGTGTTTATATGAAGCAAGGTCCATCCCTATCAACTCTATTTGTGATTGTTAGAATTAATGGGTGTATTGCATAAGTAGAAAACAGATCCAAGTAGAGTCATTGGTTTTTAAGAACATTGTTATTCCATTCTAGTCACACAACATAAATCAACATAGCAAAAATTTACCATTTACATCAATCATATATTTATACCTAAGTGTATAATCAATCTCCCTTGAACTAAACGTGATTTTCAATTGACTTTGATCACCCAAAGTGGCATCAAAGTGATTAGACTATTTGATTTTCCTTGCTTATCTTGCACCTACCTAACTATAGTGGACATGGTCAAGACCACTTTAATCATTATAATCTAACTAGTCAAAACTCTTCAATTTGTCAGTCAACTGCTCAACCAATCGACCTAGTGATACCAAAAACATCCACTGACTTCCAAGAATTGGGTTTATTGTCAAATTATAACCCTCCTTTAGCATAACTTCTTGGGGGATTAGATGTTAGCATTATCTCAACACCCCCTTTAATGACAACTTCTTGAAACTTGAGCATAAAACACATTTTAACAAACATAACCATTGTCTATGATTTGGTAAAGATATCAATGATGTCATCATTTGTCTTACAATAAATAAGAGTTACCATATGTTCTTATATGAATTGTATGAGGTAACATGCATGGAGCTCAAAATTATTCATCCTGTTGTATGCAATAGGCTTATGAGTCACTTGTATTGCATTCTAATTGCTAGTGTACACTATAGTCAATTCCATATGAGGAAACCCAAAAATCTCCTTTAATGTTGGGAATCCAAACTATCTCAACTCTAACATTTCAATACTCCTTTGTATTCAATGTCAATAGTCAATAACGAAACACCTAGCTACTTTTTATATGACCAAGCAACCAAACTAGACCTTTGATGAAACACATATCTAAAAGCCTACTTCTAGTCACCCCCATGACTAGCTTAATTAGAGTCTATATATCTAATCAATTTTTTTTTACTAAAATACTTAATGCCAAGTTGTTATGTACCTTTGAGATACTAAAAGAATCATTTATGTAGTTTTCAAATGACTCTCCAAATATTATATGATCTGAGATACCAATCTAACAAGAAAAGAAATATCAAGTCTACAATTGGTCAAATAAATAAGGTTGTCAATAAGTTTCTTATACATAGTAACATTGAGTCTCATAGAATCACATTCATTAGTCAAATTTTTAAATCTTGCTTTGGCTAAGAAATGAAAATAACATTATCCATTTCAATAGATTGGATGCTAAGAAGTTAATTGTTTCAAAAGTATCTTTCAATTTTAAATGTAATCGAAAACTAAGTCATCATTATTACAATGATAATCAAATCATCCACATAAAGCACAATTTAGAGAGCTATGTGATTCATATGTAGCACATGAACATTATGATTTGATTCATAATGCCTAAAACCAAGAGAAAAAAATAAGTTATCAATCTTTTCCTACCATGATCGAGGTTCTTGTTTCAAACCATATTTGGATTTATTGATCTGCGTACAAGATTCTTGTATTGCATAAAACTAGGTGATTTCTCCATATAGATCTCCTTAGTAAGAAACTCATGTAAGAGCATCACTCTTTATATTCTTTAGATGTACCTCCCAACAAAAATTTACAAAAAGGACAAATATCATTTTGGACATAATTCATCTTGGTTACAAGAGCTAATGCCTTTATGTAATCAACACTTTTTATTGAGACAATCACTTTGCTACCAAGTGATACTTATTTCTCTTGAAAAAACCATCCAAAGTAAACAAGTCTTATAAACCCACTTTTATTTCACCGCAATCCTTCGTTGTGGATAGGGAACTAATTCCCTAGTGTTATTATTCAACAAGGAAGTATATTCTTTAATCATAATAGTCTCCCATTCAAGGTTGTGATGTGCATCTGCATATGTTTCAAGTTCACATGTCTCCAATAAACACACCCCGAGTGCAACAACTATTTTTGATGTCCATTAGTCTTCCATGAATCAATAACCTCACCTACACCACTTTTAACAACCTCAATGCTCTTTGTTACCCACTCAAGATAGTGAATATCCTTGACATGAGGTGTCCTTGCAACACATTAATCATAGACAAACTCACCCAAATTAATTGGTGGAATCTTAATCAACAAATTGATGAATATTTGATTTAGGTATGGAAATATAACTTGAAGTCTGTTATGATACTCTAAATGGTACAAAACTTGGACTAGTTAGTTCAGAGTCTAGACTAGTTGGCCTCATAAATTTGCAATATTTTCACTGAATATTGCAATATTCTCATCAAAGATAACATCTTGTTGATATATCACTTCCTACCTTTTTGTATCATATAATTGATAGGCTATTAACTCTTCAAATAAACCAATTCTCATGTAACACTAACTTTTGGGGTTCAACTTATTTTACTTCTCATATAGAATATGAATCCAATCTATGTATCCACAGGTTCAAAGATGTTCAAACAATGGTTTCCTTCCACTCAATTTCCCAAAATGAGTGACATGTCACACTGCTCTAGTTGGAACCCTATTTAGAGGATAATTTGAGTAGGCAACAACCTTTGCCCAAAAGCTAGTTAGTATTTCCTTTCCTTGAAACAAAAATTTACCGATATTAATTAAGGTTTTTTCCTCCTCTTAGCAATACCATTTTGTAGAGGTGTGTAAGGTATTGTTCTTTTCCATTAGATACCATTATTAAATAAGTATCCTTCAAAGGTATTACACATGTATTCTCCTCCATTATCAAACCTTAAACATTTAACGAGTTAAAGGTGTTGCATTTTAGGTCATGCCCTAAACTCCTTGAATTTCTCAAAATCCATATCATTTTTCTTCAACAAATAAATCCAAGTAAACCTAGAAAAGAATCATTAATGATTTTTAAAACATACCTTGCACCTAGTAGAAAATAATAGTTCATTATACAAATATCATTATACATAAGATCTAGTTATGTATTTTCCCTTCAAGACTTTCACCTTTCAAAGTTTTCTTAGTTATGGTTTCCAAGAACTTATCCATCACATACACCTTTTGGAGGAACCATTCTAGGGAGTCCATGATCCATGTTCAACTTAACCAACAACTTCATACTTTTGAAGTATAGATGTCCTATAATTTCATGTGAATTTTGCTTCTATCATATGTTTAGATATAAGTTCAAATGGTCCTATTTCTTTCTTTGCACTCTTAAAATCACAAAACTTATACAATACATCACGTGTTCAAGAACACCATCAACAATAACCTTGAAATTGTTGTGGATATCATTCATAACAAAGTTTTCAATCCAAAGTTCAATTTTCCTTTTTTTCTCTAGGTAAGTTACTAGCTAACAAATTTGCAATTGGGTTAGGGACATGGTAATAATTATTGATCACACCATTTTTCATTATCTAAAAACATAGAAACCATAATTACACACCATGTACACCAATGTGATCATGAAGCACAACTCCACTATAGATAAGACAAATAAGTTACATAATAATTCCTTAAATAATAGGAGAAAATCCTCCAAGTACCAATTACATTCATACATCCAAATCACGTGTCATCAATAATGATTATATGATCGAGCTATACATACCTATTCACACATTACCCATGTGGCTTCTTTATCTCTTAGCCAACCTTATAAAATATGCATTTGCATATCACATGTACATTTAACCCCATGTATGCCCCTGCTTGGAGTCGTACTATATACATTTAACCTAATATATGCCCCCCTTAGGGTCATAAAATTATGCCCTCCTTTGAAAAGATTTGTCCTGAAAGCTTTGCATTTAAAGGTGTTACATGTGATGATACCAAATTATATGATTTCATTTTATTCCTGCATTATTCTTTCCATTGATGATGACCCATACCCAATCTCAATCCTTTTTGATCTTAATCCTTGATGGTTGGTTATTGCATAGTTTTATTTCCTTTGATTCCATGTATTGCTGTTGTGACTTCTCCAGTTTGTCTTAGTTGTTGGTTTTCAAATAACATCATATTAAACAATGATTTGGTGATACTCTTTCCATGAATATTAATGAGAATTCCATCTCCTTCCTTGAAAATATTGATATGACCTTCTTGTCTTTCTTAATAATGTTGATATTGATTTTCTTATCTTTGAAATTATTCTTAGTAATGAGGATGTTGATATGGTTTCACATTTGATGGTTTTTCTTCACTGTGCATACCCATTTCATTTATCTTCCTTTCAGAGGTGATGGCCTCCTCTATCCTCTTTGCCTGGTCTTTGATCACTCTAGCCTTTAGATAATACCATCATTTTTGACATGCACATCCTCTAAATGGAGTGAAATTTATTCAAGTATCTTCTCTTGACTTTCTTGAATATTTTCTTATTTCTCCTTTTGAGCTATAATGTGACCCTATCTATTAAATTCTAACATCCTTCCTCAATTCTAGAATACATTTCTAATTTTACCTTATACGTCTCTAGCGCTTCTTCACTCTTCTTGAAAATTTCCTATTCGATACTTTTAGATGTCTCTTTCTATAATATCCTTGTTTCTTCTTGACTTTGACAATTCTTGTTTTCTTCTTTCAATCTTTGACGTCCTCTAGTAGTTTTAATTTATGGTTTCATAATCTATATATTTCTTCATCTTTATTTTTCAATCTTCTCTTGAATCATCCCTTTTCCAAATCCCCTTGCTGCTTTTACCCCATTTTAAAAGTTTGATCTCCTTAAATAGCTCTTCATTAAGGTTTTTGTAGCTTAGATATCTCATCCTGTTTTGGGAAGTTTTAGTGTCTATGGGTAAACGCTTAAACCCCTAGACTAGTAGCTAAGTCTAGATCAACAATGCAAAGCATTATCTACCTTTTCTATAACCAATAGATTAAATATGACAGTAAAGAAGCCTACTTGTAGCTTTCACTTACTCCTTATCTCCCTTGACCAATTATGTCGCTCCTTTCTGTACTTAATCCGCTTGAAAAGTACCTGCACACAGACAGAAGACAAAAACCAATCAAAGCATATGATAATGATCTATTGATTAAACATAGAATGGAATCAAGTTCATAATACACATGAAAGCATCAATGGACAATACAAAAATATGGAAAAAGATTTGAACACTTTATTAGTAAAAGGAAGAGTTACAACCCAATTTTCTTGCTTCTCTAGTTCAATCCCATCCTCTCCTCATAAAAAGAAAGACATTTTGACATCATTACAATACTTGAAATTAACTCAAGTCTCATACTAACAACATCTCCCTATAATTCAATGATTACCAGCCCCTGATCACTTAGATGAGTGGTCTTTTTATAGGTGAATGAAGGAAGTTATGCCATAAATGGTGATAATGAATGCCCTCCCAAACTTAGAATTTAGTTCCATGGAGGAAGGGATAAAGGGATTTATGTTCCTTAACTCCCTACCTCATCCAAATTCGAGCTCAAAGGAGTAGATAAACTTGGGAAGCTTCTAGATGCATCCAATGGATAAGAATATTCCCAAACCCCAGTGAAATTTCACTCAAATTCACCCAGCGCAGGCCAAATAGGGCTCAAGTGCACTGCATAGCACCCAGGCAGTGTACTGGACTGCACTGCAGTGCACCCTAATGAAGGTCTGCCTATGTTGATCTTCTTAGAGGCAGTTTTTGGATGATTTGAGTCATGGAATCTCTTGGGAAGGAGGCATTTTGATGGTTGACTTCATTTAGGACATGTAACAACTGAATTAGGTTTGATGGGCCCTAATAGTACTGATCTGTAGGTTGGGGTTGATGTTCCCAAATGGATCTGTAATAGTTGCCCCCTAAAGCATGAAGTCATAAATATGTATGTTGAGTGAAATGCTTTATCATGTGGAGAGGAGGTTTCAAAGTGGAAGGTGACCTGCATCAATTACAATACATATATCATGATAATTTGGTTTTTTCTCATGAACTTGCTAAGGGAAGGCATACCCATGCTCATCTTATAAACTTTCATTACATGTACAAATATAGTCGTATATAGATATAGACCCATGAATGGATGACCATGAATGTAAGCCCATTGTACATTTGATTTAGTACTCCTAAAAATATCGCAGCTTGGATGGATGAAACTAGATCCGGGGTCTTCAATCTCATTCAATATTTCGATCAAGTATAAGTCTAACCATGTGAATAGATGATCTGAAGTCAAACATGGGAAGACATCGTCTGATTACCAGCCAATGATGTAAGTCGTTAACATACGCGAGAGGAATCACCGATAATGATGATGACCCTCAAGGTACTATAGTACATTTCGTAAGGTGTGAATAAATGATTTCATGTCAAACACCATACAAAGTCTTTCGGTCGAAGGCCAGTGATGTCAACCTATCATCAGAAGCGATAAACCTGCCATTGATGTATGCAAGCCTCAAGGTACTGAAGGGGTGTTTCTAAGTCAGCTTCTTGGATGATGTGCTGATGTTGACAAGAAGCGACTCGTCACAGGAGGGCCTTGATGTATCCAACATCAACAACACGAAACGAGGTAAATGATTTTGGAGATGAAAAATTGACTAACGATAAAAGGTTCAGGAATGGCGGTCATGAAAATGAAGGTTTACGGACAGTATTACAAAGGATGAAGTTTGAACTAAATGACTTCTCTTGAACATGTCAGCGACACTAAAATGAATTGGTAGCATTGTACCACAACAAAGTAATGGATGGTATGATAGACCAACGGTGTGATAACCATCAAGATGAATGACCCAACCCACGTAGTCACAATGATGAGGTGAAAGTGTCATGTTCAAGGGCGACTTGCTACCATAAAGTGTTTTCCCCTTTTTCCAATTTTTCCCAGTCATTGCTAACCAGTACCTCTTTATTTTTATCAAGCTTGAGGAGGATAACATATGCTTGTTGTATAATTTCACCCTTCAGGTGAATCCATCACTATTTGATGCTTTAATTAGTCTAGTGAAGGTGAAACTCGGTCTTGTCTAGATGGACAAGTTTGTCGCTATTTGATGTTTTTAACGAGTTTAACGACAAAGATATCTTGGTCCTTTTCATGTTTAGAGAGTTTGAAAAGGGACGAAAAGGAAACTCCAAAAGTTCCTTTTCATAGATTAATCTCTCAAGTATGAAAAGGCGTAAAATAATACAAGAGAGATATCATTTCCAATCAATTAACGAGCTAGAAAAGACAAGCGCTCTACAATCTTTTCATGTTTAGAGAGTCTAAAAAGAGCTTAAAGAGGACTCTATTTTGAGGAAAGAGTGGTGTCTAGGATAGCATCTGGTTCCGGTGATGTTGGAACTTCTCAAAACATGTTGACTGATGTGAAGAGGCTGGCTAATAAGACTACTCATTGCAACTGTTCCTCAAAAAGGATAAAACAACCAAGTGAAAGCGTATGATCGGCCAAGTAGATAGTGACAATTGAGGGAGAAAAAAACAAGGCTCATATGATGGAAGAGGCTAATAAAATGGAAATCACGAGGGTTAAAAATGGAAATGGGTTCATTTTTACACATGCTTGAACCATAACGAACTATGCTTGGGTTTAGTTTCATGTTTACACAAGCTTGAAATGAAAAACTATGCTTGGATTCAGTTTAATTTTTAAACAAGCTTAAACTGAAAAACTATGCTTGATATTAGTTTACATGCCCCCAGCATGATGAAAAGGAGAGTCTCCTGTAACCAGATGAAAGTCGTTGTGGTGAAGTAGGACGGTTATCCAACACCTTTTTGTCTTTGTCCAGATAGGGACAAAGGTGAATGGGGTGATTCCCTTCACATAACCTACACGGAAACTTAACTTTATCACTAGGTGCATTCCCCCCAAGTGTGCATTCCCCCCAAGTTTCATTACATTCATCTAAGTAGACTAGTCATGGCTATTAGGTGGATGGAATGAAGGTTCTTATACAAGATCAAGTGAAATAATTGAATGGGATTTTACGAGATCTAATCAAAGACTCAACTTGGAACTTGGGACCTTGTTTTAGTTTTTAATGAGCTTGACATAAGAAAAGGAACTCTGCTCATATTCCTTGTTTCATTTTTAAAAGAGCTTGACATAAGACAAAGAACTCTGCTCTGATTCCTTGTCTCATTTTTTAACGAGCTTGACACAAGACCAGGAACTATCCTCATACCCTTGGTTTCATTTTTTAACGAGGTTGACACAGTAAAAGAACTATCCTCATATTCCTTGTTTCATTTTTTAATGAGGTTGACATAAGACTAGGAACTATCCTTGATTTCCTCAATCACAACTCATAAGAGGTCATGAAAGAGATATCTGGTTCCAATGCCTCTAGTACATGATGTACAACATCACTGAATTGATCGTCAGTTGATGTAGGTATGGAACAGGTTGCCACATAATTAACCCATAGCGGGGATGATACCGTTGGTACAAAAGGACCATTTAGGGAAGATGGTTGACTAGTAGCTATATTTGGACCGACAAATGAAAGCTGGTCAACGGCGACAATTCTGCCTTCATGCAGGAAACAAATCCATCGAGAGTGTTGAAACAATAGCTCCCATGTCATAAACATAGTCACGCCCTAGAAGTAAATTGTAATCTAAAGGGCCTAGGACTACCATCACGTTCAGATAAACAATTTTTCCTCCCAAAATAATAGGTAACTGAGGGAGGATCCCTAATGGTTGACTGATTCCTCTGTTAAAAGCCAATAGATTCTGGGTAACAGGCACAAGTGGCGGAGAACTGAGCGCTTGCCAAGCAGTTGAGGAAAGGATACTCACTGATGCACCTTCATCTATAATAGTGCCAGATACAATCATATTACAAACCTGTACTATGATCTAGAAAGGCACATAAGAAGGAAAGCAGAATCTTGCCAGTCGATTCCAATCAAAGGAAGTGACTAGACTACTTGGAGGGGGTGCCGTAGAAATGGGAGAATTAACCCCTTGAGTTACGAGAACTGGAGGATTTTCCTCCTATCTTGATGGAATAGGAGGACCGCCCCCAAGCTCATTTGAATCTGAAGAAACAAAAAGAACCTGTGTGGTGTCATATTCACTGTCTTCGGGAAAGGTACGATTTACTGAAGGTAAAATCGGGTCAACTGTTACCTCAACCTGTTGATTTGGGTCGGGTATAGACTCATAGGATTCACTTTCAGAGAGAGTGGGTTTGACTGACGGTTGATTTTGGTCAGTCAATTCATCAACTAGTGAAGGATTTAGGGAGAGTTTCTAGTAACCAAATGGAATTCACTGCGGTGAAGCAGGATGGTTATCCAACACTATTTTAGCTTCGTCCAGATAGGGAAAAAGGTGAATGGGGTGATTCCATTCACATAACCTACATGGAAACTTAACTTTACCCTTCTTTCCATGAACTTTACTACCACTAGTTGATGGTGTGTCACCAACATGATCTCGAGAAGTTGATGACACAAGATGATGTGAATGGGAAGACCATTCTTCTAAGATCTGAGGAATATCAGGACAATTTCGAAGAATATGGTCTCCCACACAAAGTTTGCATGGATATCGAACTTTGTGAGACTTGATGGATGGTTTCTCATCAAATGTTGCATTCAAAGCAATGGTTGCTTGGTTGCCCCTCTGCTGAATTTGCTTCTTCTTCTTCTTCTTCTTCCCTTTCTTCTTCTTCTTAGCCACTTGGTTCCTAATACCAATACTTTCACCAAGCAAAGAGGAAAATGGGGAGGTAGAAACAACCAAGGAAGAAGGAAAAGGGCCAACTTTAGGATCAACTGGAGGTTGATTTTGTGCAGTTGGAGGAGTACTTGATTGCGGAGAAATCATGACATTTTGAACCAAGGGGGTTAAAAAAAACCATACTAGCAATCCAATGGTAAATCCTGGAAGGACAATGTAGCCATATAAGGAGCACCAATATTTCCGAAAGGAGGAAAAGGACTAGGATTCCCATCAAAAGGAATTACTTGATCGGTGGTCTCCAGATTTGTCGCCATATGTTTTAACCTAAGATCAACTAAGGAGTGAGTGTGGAGGATGTTATCCACAGTTAATTAATTTTATTTTAATCAAAGTAACATAACAAAACAAAAGAGGGATAATCTATGCAAAAGGTTTACCAAGTAACTGTGAATTGCAGAACCAAGAAGTACAGGCAGACAATCTCCCCGATGCTATGCTCGGTGTATCACATTGTACAAGGTGACCGACTCGGTTACTTAAGGATGGATAGCAACCTAGAGTTGTCCTCCCATATATACCCGAAGGTACGTGGAGGCCCAGTTTGTATAAGCGTTGTCTAATGCAAAACCGAACAGTGAGAGCATTCCCATATACTTTAGCTACTGTAACACCACCCTATATACCTGAAGGTATGTGGACGAGCTATGATGTACTTATGTACGTGGAATGAGGTATCACACTCGGGATGTATTGCAGACAAGTTAGCGACAACTGCTTTGTTTTACGACGCCGAAACATGTCTTTAGCCTAGACCTCTAAATATTTTTCGTTAGGTGACAATGCTCCATTAGCTAAATTCAAATAAATTTTAAGTTGATCTTCTTTATAATTTGCCTTTCAAGGTTCACCATGTGAAGTATGTTTGCAATTCCTAAAATGCAACTAATATGATAAGCATTCTTTCCATTCAATTTAACAATGAAAATCCTTAGCTAGTAGGGATAGAGCAACCAAATCTTTGACAAAAAGCAAAGAGCATATCTAATGCAATTTCCCTAGCTATTCCTATCAAGCATTCAAAAACTTTAATATGCACAATGCATGTATTTCTTTTCGATTTCCCTTAATGTGAATGAACAAAAAGGAAAACTAATGTACAATCGATCAATAAACTCTTTTCATAAAAATGACGATTTTGTGACAATTTCTTTTCAAGGAAAGGAAGACTTTACGACACTTTCATTTTTAAAGAGATGAGGAATTACGACACTTTCAACGAAAATACTAATCATATGCACACATCAATCAATCAATCTTTCATGAATGAAGACTTTACGACAATTCAATTTTTGAAGGAAAAGATGATTTTACGACACTTTCTTTCGACAAAGATCAATCAACCAAAACACTAACTTTTGACTATAGATTGAAAATGAAAAAGTAAATACATAAGAAACATTTATCAATCCTAGTCTAAGTAGGGCCAGTTAATGAGATGAAAACCTATTTTTTGAGACATGACATCCGTTTACAATCAACAAACAAGAAATCAGAAGAATTTTGGCTAAAAATTTAATTCCAAGGGTGGGAATCTGACCCTAGGAAGATCAGCGTAGGCCAAAGAGGGAGTAAATGTGCTACAGTGCACTGTCTCTAACTGGAGGGTGCATTGCAGCGCACTGTCTCTAAGGTTAGCCTGTGCTGATTCCTGTGAGACCACTCAAGAGTCATCTAACCTCAAATTTTGACCAAAATTCAGTGCAAAAGATTGAATTACAACAAGTAAAGTATGTCAAGGTGTCTAAGGAGGTGGATTAGCTACTAGCAAAGATGATTCACACTCCAGCGGATTCGCCAATTTGTTTTGGGAAGTTTTAGTGTCTACGGATAAATGCTTAAACCCCTAGACTAGTAGCTAAGTCTAGGACAATAGTGCAAATCATTCTCTACCTTTTCTATAACCAATAGATTAAATAAGACAACAAAGAAGCCTACTTGTAGATTTCTCTTACTCCTTATCTCCCTTGACCAATTCCGTCGCTCCTTTCCATACTTAATCTGCTTGAAAAGTACGTGCACACAAACAAAAGACAAAAACCGATCAAAGCATATGATAGTGATCTATTTGGAATCAAGTTCATAATACACATATAAAAGCATCAATGGACAATATAAACATATGGAAAAAGCTTTGAACACTTTATTAGTAAAAGGAAGAGTTACAACCCAATTTGCTTGATTCAGTATCACTCCTCCAGTTCAATCCGATCCTCTCCTCATAACAAGCAAGACATTTTGACATCATTACAATACTTGAAATCATTTGAAGTCTCATACTAACAACATCTCCCTATAATTTAATGATTTCCATCCCTTGATCACTTAGATGAGTGGTCTTTTTATAGGTGAATGAAGGAAGTTATGCCATAAATGGTGATAATGAATGCCCTCCCAAACTTAGAATTTAGTTCCATGGAGGAAGGGATAAAGGGATTGATGTTCCTTAACTCCCTGCCTCATTCAAATTCGAGCTTAAAGGAGTAGATAAACTTGAGAAGCTTCTAGATGCATCTAATGGATAACAATATTCCCAAACCCCAATGAAATTTCGCTCAAATTTGCCCAACGCAGGCCAAAGAGGGCTCAAGTGCGCTACATAGCACCTAGACAATGTACTGGACTGCACTATGTTGCACCCTAATGAAGGCCTGCCTGCGCTGATCTTCTTAGAGGAAGTTTTTTGGATGATTTGAATCATGGAATCTCTTGGGAAGGAGTTATTTTGATGGTTGACTTCATTTAGGGCATGTAACAACTGAATTAGGGTTTGACGAGCCCTAATAGTATTGATCTGTAGGTTGGGATTGATGTGCCCAAATGGATCTGTAACACATCCCCCTTCTTCTTGATCTCTTCTTTATCTTGTTCTGTTAAACTACACAAAAATGATAAACATAATTAGGATAAAGGTTGAATTCAAATTATTCACAAAGATATACATTATCTAATTACCCTTGGTTTTCATATTCCAAGTGGTCTCTTGGACTCTAATGACTCTTCATATTACGCATCATAACCCTTAGCAGATTAGGTGTCTAACATTCCCTCCCTAATTTGAAGGGTATATATGAATCCAAGAAGAGAGTTGAAATACAAAAAATGTAAAAAAATGCATGGTATCAATTGCTGGAATGTGCTCTCTAATATGACGATATAAAGTAGGAGAACTCGAGGTCTCAATTCACAGTGGTTTAAGGATGACTACCAACACTGGAACACTTAGTGCAGTTCCTCGAACAGTTCCAAATCTGGCTAGAAGTTGGAGTCTTCAACTAGAGGAAGTGATCCCCAATGCCTTGAAAGGTGGTTTTCAAGGAATATCACGAACCCAAAAGAGGCAGTCGACCATTGAGGTCTCAACCAACTCTCGAACAATTTCGAATCTGGCTGGAAGTTGAAGGATTCTGCTAGTGGAAGTGTACATCTTCATTTTTTTACATGATTTCAATTGTTGAATCATTTACCTAATTTTTTAGAACAATTCTTCAATTTTTTCCCATGTGGAGTTGTTCACCCTCAGGATATAATCCTATTTAGAAACGACTTGAATAAAAATTTTCTATTATCCTCAAACATTCAATAAGATTAATTTGATCTTTATCTCAATCTCCAGTGAACTTACAACTTCAATATATTAACAATAATGATCTAAATAGTTATCATCATTTTCCAAGTATATTCTTCTATGTTTTCTCTTTCTAGTGGATTTTGAATCATCTCAATAAAACATCCTAATCAAAAGTTATGATAGTTTGAAATTAACATACGTTGTGAAACCTTGTTTTGGAGTTTATCCTTATAACCAACCTTTCTTCTAGTGTATATATGAAATTTCATCCCTTCTAAGTCTAAAATTTTGTAATATATTGATTTGATATGTTTCCTCTACAATTCCACATATCTGACAATAATTTGATGTGCTAATTAAAAATTATGGTAACTTTCCCAAAATTTGATGATTTTGGTTTCTCTCCTCGAAGTGAACATGTATAGTGTGTCATGTGTCCAATTGTGGAAAAATTATTATGAAGGTTTTACTTGAAGTACCTCATCATGTCTGCTAAAAAAATTTAAAATTTCACAATATAAAACTCTTCTATGAAAAGAAGAAAACGAAGCTACCGAGATAACATGTTTAATTTCAGGACCATCCATAAACCTTAACTTCCATAGGGTATATCTTTAAAATTAAAACAAAATAGTCTAAAATTTTTAGTAGATGTCCCTTGAGATGTTTTCTCAATCTTGAGATGTACTTGCAATTTTCTCAAAAAATTCATGGTCTAAAACATCTCCACAAAAAAGTTACAGCGAAAATTCCATGATCACTTGTTTGCAATTTATTTTAGACCATTCACAAATTCAACATTCCACAAGGTATATTTTTGAAATTATATCATACCATAGCTTGAAATTTTGAGTAGATGTTCCCAAATATTTTTGCTCAATATCCTCAAAATTTCATAGTCTAAAGCTTTGTAAAAAAACATTATAGTGAAAATTCTAGGATGACTTGTCTCAAGAAACAAAACCCTAAGTTCATATGCTTTGATACCAAATTTTATGATCTAAATACGTAAAAACCAAAAGTACACACCATGTACACGAATGTGAGCATGGAGCACAACTCCATTATATATAGTATATTTAAGTTAGATTATCAATCATTAAATAATAGGAGAAAATCCTCCAAATACCAATTGCATTCATAGATCTAAATATCATGTCCTCAATAATAACTACATGATCTCTATATATGCCTATTCACACATTACCCATGTGCCCTCTTCATCACTAGGTTGACCTTATTACATATACATTTACATATTACATGTACATTTAACCCCATATATGCCCCCCTAGGGTCATACCATATACATTTATCCCAATATAGGCCCCCCTTCAAGTCATAACACCATTTTCATAAACAACCCTACCATTACAAATAATAATGACAAAATGATCGTCTATGGAATTTCAATTCTCTTCTTAGCCTGATTCAAGGAAAAAAGAGAGAATCTTCCTTAGCTATGTGATGTGAACAACTTAAGTAAACTATCCATTCCTTTTGAGAAATATGGTCATGTAATGCTTTAGATAGACTAATAGAAAATGTAGTATTTCCATCACCATTGTCTTCTTGAACACATAGTTGATTGATTGGTCAATTTCTTGCATTCAAGCTTCCTAATCTTCCCCTCAATCTCACAAAGAATATTCTTTGAAAACTTCTCAAAGAGTCATGTCTTTCCGCATTAATAATAGGTCTTATTATTCACAACTTCCTAGTCTACGACATGCTTTCTTCTAGCTTTTTCATCTTCACAATCCTTATCACAATCTCCACGACAACCTCTTTCTTAATTTCCAACTTTAACTCTTTCTCTAAAATTATGTAAATATTTTCCCTTAATGAAATGTGTTTTCTACTTAATGTTAAGCTTTTCTTTAAAAAATTTCAATGCACCTTAATCAATAAGTTAAAAAAACACTCAAGAGTATAATCTTTACCATCCTATTTTATTGAACCCCAATTTGCCCAAAATGTGGAGCAAAAAAATCATACATTGTTCTCAAATTCATCAAGATTAATCGTGCTTCTTTCTTTGCTAATCCCTTTCCACATTTCCCAAGCTCAACTGTAAGTCCTTTACATGATCTAGATAATCCTCAATTTCATGGAAAGAGAGAGGTTCAAGAGAGATCAACTCTTTCTTAAGTGTCATGTCCTAAATTTCATGGACCTTATCAAAAAACTTCTTTAGATTATTCCAAACTTCATTCAGGTAGTGGAATCTGCTAGTATAAATCTCCCTTGCAATGTAGTCATTATAACACTTACAACTTTATCATTCTTCTAATTAACTATGAAATTCTCATGTTCATCTTTCATATTGGTAATAATAGTCTTTATGAGAATAGTATCCATGCTTGTGCTCACTTGTTATTGTTGTGTTAATCAAGCTCATGCTTTGAACCAATATCACTTTTGGAAAACCTTCATTCAAAAACTTGCAACTCCAAACAAGTCAAACATTTCTAGATATTTGACTTCTTAAGAGCACATATACCACCTACAGTCTTCCTATGATGTGATAGACTCTAAATAGATTTTGGCAACTAGAACCAACCTTAATATCTTCAAATGCTAGGATCTGATACCATGTTAGACTTAACAAGTGCATTATATAAGTAGAAATCAAACCCAAGATAAGTCAATGGTGTTTAAGAACATCGCTATAGAATTAATGCACAACATAAATCACATAAATGTATAATTTTCACCATTTGTACCAATTTAAGTGATATTCTATCTGTTAGGGCTCCAGGAAACTCTCCCAGGTTGTAGCTCGGAGATGCCTGGTAACATATAATCTTCAATATGGTTCTAGGAACTTATTGGGATGGGTGATGGTTTGGTTCAAGCCAGATAACCACTTCTACTTTGTTTTCACTCTAGACATGCATGAACACCCTCAGACTACAAAGATTTAGACCACCAATGCTCAACAATTTGGGAATTAGGTGAAAAGACGAAGAATACCAACCACACCAGCAGATGCATACAATATGTATGATGGCTAGTTGCAACTAGTAAAGAAACTTGAAAATCTAATCTATCAATGCAGAGATAAGATGATAGTTATCTGGCGTTAGATACAGAAGAAACTTGGGTGACTTACTCAACAACACATCCAATTTACTAATACAGAGATAAGATGACAGTTATCTAGCATTAGGCATAGAAGATATCATGAATAAAACATTCTAGGTACAAGTTTAGAACAGAAAGGAAATGGACATTGAGCAATTAACAACAAAAGAAGCTTGCATTGCTGAAAATGAAGATGAGACACTGCAAGTTACAAAATATCTACAGTCTCCAGAAGTTGAACCGAAACACAATTCCCCACCACCCTGCCGCCCCAACCTTGATTACATCTTGCTGTCGGCTATTTATAATCTATTATTACAATGGCCCTTAGTCGTTTAGGGATGGAGGGGTCTTAATTGACCACCAACTACCATTAACTGTCTGATAGTGTCTTTGAACATAGCTGCTTTCTCCACTACAAAAACCTGATCAATGCTGGTACCACGCTGTCCTCTAGGTGGTCGGATTAATCATGGCAATGGAGGTCCATGACTGTTTAATTCGGTTGCCAAGTCGCGCTGTGTCCTTTTCTCCTCTGGCCATGCGCTTCTTTTAATTTGGTTTCATGGTCAAATTGTCGCCAGACTAACACAGTTGTCCATCATCTTCTTCGGGTAATAGACAGGATGTGGGGGGTATGGAGTGCATGGGTGGATGGACGGTCATGAATAATCACAAATGGTGGTTGTCGGATCAAGGGAGATGTGCGGTGGAAATCGTTTTTGGAGGCTAGTGGTCATGATGGGAGTGGAATATGTTCAGCCCGTCGGATCTTTAGGCAGGTGGATCGGACAGTTATCGGGCGACAGAGATGCGCAGATGGTAACACACGGGGTCGTTTGGTTTAAGTGGAAACAACTTTTATCGGATGGGCATCGGGCGGTAAGTGGAAAGTGTTAGAATTTTCCCGATTCCATTCAGTGGATGACACGTAGCGCCGGGGAAAGAGAAAAACTGCTCTCATTGGGCGAGTAATTTTCGCTCTTGTTGTCTATGCGATATGGACAATAGCCATTAGATCTGGCGCAGGTGATCTAACAGCCGAGAGCTATCGGGCAAGTTGGCGTATCAGACAGAATGTGGACCGTTGGATTGGTCGTGAAAGATCAACGATGGAGATGCGGTGAAGGTACAAGATGTCTTCAGGGAACGTGCTATAGGCGCATAAGGCATATGGGTGAGACTTTATGGGGATTTTGGGCTATTGTGCTTGGGGCTAAGGCCTAAGAGGAATTTTGTCAGGGCGCGAAGGTTAATTTAGGAAAGGGAAAGGGTAAAGTGGGAGCGGATTAAGGTAAGGAATGGGAAATGGCCCGTGTGGGACCCCTTTTACGAATAGCAAAGCAAACCAAATCTTCCCGTTGACCTTAAAAAAGTCAGAACCGCACCTCAAGGCTAACACTGGCTCCTTCTGGGGATGAAATCCTCCCTGTGAGGTTTCAAGAACTGTAGATCACTACCTTTCATGCAAGCAACAAAATCAGAAATTCTTCCTAGTGTTCCATTGGGCATGGAGTCTATCTAAGCATACCCTAAAACTTTAGAAATAACATATTTACAACACTGAGGCCTGAAAGCCTTAAAGAAAATAAAATTTCAAAAAATTCCTATTGACTGGGCCATCAAAAATAGTTTCTCCCTCCAAACTTTGCAGCATGAAAGTATTGTTTCCCTGGTCCTGAGAGATGACAAATGGTCTTGTCCATAGAGCATCAAATCTACCATGATTGCCTTTCTTTTCCTTTAGTGCATCGCATTTGAGGACCCAATCACCAACTTGAAGATTATCCATCTTTGCCTTTCTGTCGAAAGCTTCCTTGATTTTCCTTTGATGTATTGTAGACCTCTCAATCAATTGATCTCTAATCTGATGAACTTTAGCCAAGTCACTCATCCTCCTTGCCATGTCACTTTCCTCGTTCTACTCTTCTTGCAAGAATTTGGCCACAGGGAGGATCAATTGTATTGGGAAAACAACCTCAGTGCCATATACTAACTTGAATGGAGAATTCCCTGCGGACTTCTTGGTGGTGATCTTATCAGTCCATAATGCAAACTTTAGTTTGGAATCCCAGCTCCGCTTGTTGTCTTCCAACAACTTTTTGATTATCCTTACTATGCTTTTATTGGATGATTCTTCTAGGCCATTACATTGAGGATAATATGGGGTAGAATGCACTAGTTTAATGCCCATTGAGTCACACATGTCTACCAATTCTTTCGCTTTGAAAGTTGCTGCACTATCTATAACCAATTTGTTTGGGCAACCAAACCTGGTGAAAATGTTTTTTGTTAATAATTTCATGACAACATGGTGATCAAATTTCTTAGTGGGGATGGCCTTGATCCATTTGGGAAAATAATGAGTGGCTACTAAAATCCATCTATGCTGGCCACTGGAATGTGGATTAATCTCCCCTATGAAATCCAAACCCCACTGCTCGAAAGGACCATTAGTGTGTATTGGTTTCAGGGGAAAAGATTTCAGCTGTTGTCTTCCTACAAACCTCTGGCATTTGTCACAAGATTTCACAAATGGAAACCCATCAGAGAATAGAGTGGGCCAATAATACCCAACCCTTAGGATCTTGTGGGTTATGGTTTTCCAATAATGATGTCCTCCACAGATGCTAGAATGGAACTAGTGCATGACTTCCACAGACTGCTCTTTGTCTAGGCATCTTAAGAGGATTCCAGCTGGGTCCTTCCAATAAAGCAGGTTTCTATTAATACAAAACTTGGCTACTCTGAGCTTGATGGTTCTGGCTTGACTTAAACTAAGCCCTGGAGGGACTTCTAGTTTCAACAAGAAATGAGCTATATTGGAACACCAATCACAAGAAGCCAAATTCTCAGCTAATGACTGGTTCTTCTTTTGTTCTTCTATTGCCTCCTTTGCTTGTTCAACCTTTGAATCTTCACCCATGCAATTTATGTCCAGCAGACTGCAATTTTCCTCAGCCATAAGCTTAGCCAAGCCTTGGCCTTTGACAATCTTGGTGGGCTTCAATTTTATGTTGAACTCCATGAGCTTTGCAATCCATTTAGCCCTTCTTCCATCAACATCTGGCTGTGCTAGGACATCCTTTACTGAAGCTGAAGGCACACAAGCAACCACTTTGGAGTGCAGAACGCAAATTCAGAATGCCTTTAAAGACTTTATGAGAGCATAGGCCTGCGTTAATGAGGTCATACCTTAATTTGGCACCTCTCAAAGTTTTGCTGAGGAAGGCCACTGGGTGTTCTATACCTTCATCATTTCTCTGCAACCAAACTATTGCAAGTGTATCATAAGAAGCAAAAGAGAAAATATAAAAGTCCTTGGTGTAGTCTGGGCTGACTAAAGTGGGAGCTTCCATGATAGATTTTTTGATGGCTTCAAAAGATTTCCTTGTAGCCTCTGTCCATTTTATCTCTGACCCCTTCTTTAACATGGAGGTGATGTGATTCATGTTGCAAAATTTGGAATAAACCTCCTCAAAAAGTTAATCCTTCCCAAAAAAGATTGACTGTCCTTTTTCAATATTGGGATGGTCAATGCCTGTATTGCTTGAACCCTTTCTGGATCAATCTTGACTCCTGTAGTAGAAATGGTATCTCCTAAAATCTTGCCTTCTTCTAGAGCAAACTGTGACTTCTTAGGATTTACTGAAATCCCAAACTTTTTGCACTTCAGAAACACCTTCCTCAAATGCTGCAAATGATCCTGGTGACTACTGGAGAAAATTGTTATATCATCAAGGTAAATCAGGACAAACTTGTCCTTCTCTCCCACAGAAGCTATATCCATGGCCCTCTGAAAGGTGGTCCAACATTCATCAATCCAAAAGACATCTTGGAGTACATGAAAATGCCACAAGGAGTAGTGAAGGCAGTCTTTTCTTGGTCCTCTGGATGTACATCAACTTGATTGTAACTTGAAAATCCATCTAAGAAAGACATGACTTTAGCCCTCGAAACTTTTTGCAGTAAATGTTCCATCTTGGGCAGAGGGTAGTTGTCTTTCTTAGAGCACTTGTTCAGATTTTTGAAGTCAACAAAAATCCTGATTTCCCCATTTTTCTTTCTTACTACCACCAAGTTAGCTATCCATTTTGAATACCTTAGGGGAACTATGATCTTGGCAGCCAACAATTTCTTGATTTCCTTTTCAACCAAAGGGAGTAGCAGAGGGCTTATGGGTCTCAGCTTCTGCTTGAAAGGGATGGTGTCTTTATCCAGTGGGATCTTATGCTGAATGATGTTTTTTTCATAAGTCTTAAGATCACTGTACTCCTAAGCAAAGACATCAACAAATTGCTTCATTAGGGTGCAATATTCATAACTTTAGGTAGCAGACAAGTGGGTGGACAAATTTATGTACTTTGGGTGATCTGGGCTCCCTATATTGTGTCTATGGACTGTAGACTCATTATCTTTTTGGGTAGGCTTATAGGGTACATCATTATGGTCAAACAACTTCTATAGAGGCACCAACCCTTTAGGTATATGATTACTTGGAAATTGTACAATAATGTCTTGACCAATTTTGTGTCTTAGATGGGACTGATGGCCTTCCTCCACGGTTTCATTATCTTGATCAATTTGCATTTCAGAGAATTCATTAATGACTTGTAAAAACCTATTGACTTCATCATCATCTTCAAAAAATTTCCAATACTTGACATTATTAGGCAATGATGGTCTGTATTTTACTTGGATTTCATAAGTCAATCTACGAGGTAAAGGAGGAACAAACATACTAGCATACACAACAAGGGAATCAACAAGTTGATTCTTAGCCCTAGGGATGTATGAAATACAAAAGCTACTAAAATAATCTTTGAGTCTCCATACCTCATCTCTGTATGCTTTCAGCATGGGGTCCTTTTCTTGGAACATTTTGTTTACTTGTTGAATGATGAGATCAACATCTCTAAACACCTTTATGTCTCTGATTCCCATTTCTTTAGCAGCATCTAAGCCCAATATCAAAGCCTCATATTCTGCTATATTGTTGGTGACCTGAAAAGTTAGCTTGAAAAACAGATGTATGCACTCTTGTGTGGGAGATATCAGAACCACACATGCTCTTGCAGCTTCCCTAGAGCAAGCTCCATCAAAGAACGTATCCCAAATCTGTGGCCCTTCCTTCTCCATGACTTGGCATACTGGTTTCTTGAGCTGCACTAAGGCTAGCTGGGATTCTTCAATTTGGAGAATACATGCTCCAAAATCAGTGTCCACATCATAAATGGGATGATTAGTGGGATTCTTTTCATCACTAATGATATATGCCAGCTGGGCTTCCCTATACAACCTTCTGCTTTCTCCTCCAAAAACTGGAACGATAGCATAAGACAAATCATTCTGTAACGTTCCACCCAATCTTTTTATCCATCCCCTGGAAAGTAGCATGCCAAACTTAGGGGGGGGGGGACATTTGCTACTAAAATATCCATCATCATGCTCTTCATGGTCAATTGAGATAAGGTGATGGCCAAGTCTTTGATCAACCCCAGACATTTCACCTTTTTGGAATCAAAAGAAAACAAGTCGTGATAAGGTCGGGTGATATCAAGGCCTAACTCATCCATGACAGCCTTAGGCATTAGATTATGGCTGGCATCTGTGTCCAACAGACAATTGTGAAGGGTTTTGTCATGAATAGTCAAAGAGACATAGAATGATGGGGAGCTACCTTAGAGGGTTTAGTCCTTGAGCTAAGCACAACTGCAGGTTTGTCATCTTGTAAATTCACATATTCGTTTGATGCTTGTGTGGCCTTAAGCTCAAGGGCTTCAAGGATGGGTCTCTTAAAGGCTTCATTCTTTATCAGTTCCATCAAAGGTATAGCTATTTTCAGCTTCTGGATTTCTGATTCAAAACTGAAAGGAGATGGGGACTTGTCAGGACCTCTTACCTCTTGAGCTGGGGCTTTTAGGCTGATGGGATCAGCTGCTGGTCATTTTTGCTTGCTAACATGCTGTTCTGCAGGGACAATAGTTCTTTAGATAGGGGTTTCCTTGGCGCCGTTCATCTTTGACCTCAGATTGTATCTTCCCTCATCTTCTGTTTGTAGAATAGCTTCACCATCCCACTCTTGGCTAATTTGGTCATTGGATAATGACTTCTCATAGGCAGCTAAGGTAAAAAAGGGAGCACTGCCTTTGTCTTCCATGCAATGGATCTCATCCTCTTCTTCAAACTGCTCCTCTTCCATGATTACATTCTGGAAAGGGGTCTTCACTCTTTGTTCTTCATTGGCATCTTTGCCCCTTTGCATGATTTGCAACTGCTCATTTGCTCTTCTATATGGATTCAGGTTCCTAGGATAAAATGTATTAGGAACTCTTCCTTTCCCTGAATGTTGCTCAACCTTCAGCTTGGAGATTTCAGAGGCCAATGACTTTATCATCTTGGTCATTTTGTCTATCTTGGGGTCTGAAGATGAAGAAGATTCACCCCTCTGTCTCCTTTGATTAGCATGTCCTTTGAGTTTCTCTGCAACCATAATATTAGATTCTACCTCCAAGGCTGCATCCTGCATCTTAGCCAGAGAAGTACATCTTCTTTCTCTCAATAGCAGGCAAAAGTCAGAATCAAAGGCATTAGCATAGGTGAGCTTAGCAGAGGTAGGGGTGGGTTTCACTTCAGCTGGTATCTTGCTGTGCATACAGTTAAACCTTTTATTGAAATCAGAAAGTGACTCCCCATTTTCCCTTTTCAGGTTCCCAAACTAAGTATGATAGTAGAGCAGATCTTTCTTATCACCCCAATGCTTTGGGAACACATCATCTAAGGCCTCAATATCTATTATAGATCTAGGGGTCAATTCTATGAACCATTTTCTTGCCTCTCCATCAAGGCTTTGGAAGAATACTCTCATTCACACATCATCTTCACTAATATCTAGGTTATCAACATAGCTATAGAATGACTCAATATGTTCTTCTACTGTGACTCCTTCAGTCCCGGTGAACTTAGGCATGCATTTCTGATATTCTCCAGTAGGCATTGCATTCAAAGGAGTGGGTAGTACTAGAGGTCCATACTTAACAACTATGGTTCTTTCCATTTTGGTGAGTGCTTGTGGACCTACAATGGCTGTGGTGGATTGAAGAGTGCTAGCAGTCTGGATGATGGAAAGTTGAGGGGTGACTGACAGGACTAAAGGAATATGAGGGATAGGAGGTGAGGTTTCCTTTAGGCTTAAAGCAAGAGGAGAACCTAAAGAATAAGGAGCTTTATGAATATCTGAAAGTTTTTCTTCACTGCTAGTGTTAGAGGCTATACTCTCAACATGTATTTGTTTTATTACTAGCTTTTCTTGCAGAGGTATAGAGGATTTTTTAGGTTTACCTGATCCTGATGCTCCTTTATGTGATGTCTTTCTTCCTTTGATGATGTTTTCAAGGTCAGGTACTAGGTCAGCTAGTGACTCCTGAGTATTTCTCCGAGTATGCCTCACAAACTGAGCCAGAACTATGATGTGGAGTCGCCAAGAGGTTCGACCTCCAGTAGAGTCGCCAGATATATGATTACAACCAAAAATGTGTCTAGACTTTGTCTATCATCAAAGCTAGATCTGTTTCATTCTCCCAGGGAAGCTGGGCTTCAATCTCCTCTCCCTAGCAATGGCGCCAATTATGTTAGGGCTCCAGGAAACTCTCCTAGGTTGTAGCTCAGAGATGCCTAGTAACATATAATCTTCAATATGGTTCTAGAAACTTATTGGGATGGGTGATGGTTTGGTTCAAGCCAGATAACCACTTCTACTCTGTTTTCACTCCAGACACGCATGAACACCCTCAGACTACAAGGCTTTAGACCACCAATTTTCAAGAATTTGGGAATTAGGTGAAAAGACGAAGAATACCAACCACACCAACAGATGCATACAGAATGTATGATGGCTAGCTACAACTAGTAAAGAAACGTGCAAATCTAATCTATCAACGCAGAGATAAGATGACAGTTATCTGGCGTTAGATACAGAAGAAACCTAGGTGACCTACTCAACAACACATCCAATTTACTAATACAGAGATAAGATGACAGTTATCTAGCATTAGTCATAGAAGATATCATGAATAAAACATTCTAGGTTCAAGTTTAGAATAGAAAGGAAATGGACATTGAGAAATTAACAACAAAAGAAGCTTACATTGTTGAAAATGAAGATGAGACGTTGCAAGTTACAGAATATCTACAGTCTCCAGAAGTTGAACCGAAACATAATCCCCCCCCCCCCAACCTTGATTACATCTTATTGTTGGCTATTTATAATCTATCATTACAATGGCCCTTAACCGTTTAGGGATGGAGGGGTCTTAATTGACCACCAACTACCATTAACTATCTAATAACGTCTTTGAACATAGCTGCTTTCTCCACTATGAAAACCTGATCAATGCTAGTATCGTGCTGTCCTCTAGGTGGTCGGATTGATCATGGCAGTGGAGATCCATGACTGTTTAATTCGGTTGTTGAGTTGTTCTATGTCCTTTTCTCCTCCGGCCATGCACTTCTTTTAATTTGGTTTCATGGTCAGACTGTCGCTAGACTGACACAGTCGACCATCTTCTTCTTCGGGTAACAAACAGGACGTGGGGGGTATGGAATGCATGGGTGGATGGACGGTCATGAATAATCACGAATGGTGGTCATCAGATCAAGGGAGATGCGCGGTGGAGATCGTTTTTGGAGGCTAGCAGTCATGATGGGAGCGGAATATGTCTGGGCCTTTGGATCTTTAGGCAGGCGGATCAGAGGGTTATTGGGTGGTGGAGATGTGTGGACGGTAACATGCGGGGTGGTTTGGTTTAAGTGGAAACAAATTTTATCGGGCGGGCATCGGGAAGTAAGCGGAAAGTGTTAGAACTCGCTTGATGCCATTTAGTGGATGACACGTAGTGGGGGGGAAAGAGAAAAAACGCCCTCATCGGGAGGGTACTTTTCGCGCTTGTTGTCTATGTGATATGGACAATAGCTGTTAGATCTGGCGTGGGTGATCTAACGGCTGAGAGCTATCGGGCAAGTTGGCGTATTGGACAGAATGTGGACCGTTGGATTGGCCGTGAAAGATCAACGGCGGAGATGTGGTGAAGGTACGAGATGTCTTCGAGGAACATGCTATAGTCGCGTAAGGCATATGGGTGAGGCTTTATGGGGATTTTGGGCTATTGCGCTTGGGGCTAAGGCCTAAGAGGAATTTTGTCTGGGCGCGAAGGTTAATTTAGGAAAGGGAAAGGGTAAAGTGGGAGCAGATTAAGGTAAGGAATAGGAAATGGCTCGTGTGGGACCCCTTTTACGAATAACAAAGCAGAGAGAATCTTCTCGTTGACCTTGAAAAAGTCAGAACTGCACCTCAGGGCTAACTCTATCTATACTTTAGTGTGTAACCAATCTCCATAAACTAAGATTTATTTGGTCAACTTTAATCACCTAAGGCAACCCAAAAATAATTAGACAATCCACATTTCTTGGCTTACTCTATGCCTAATTGGTAATAATTGGTTTGGTTGGGAACATTTCAGTTAGCATTATTCGAGTTGTTGAAACTCCTCAATCAAGTAATCAACTACTTAATCAGTCTATCCACTAACATTCAAGAGTCGAGTTTGATAAAAACAAAATCAACAACTATAGTTGATAGTTATTGTGTGGTTTGTTGCCACCTAACAATTGTAATTCCTCAAGTAATATAATAATTGTCAACTGTTAGATGTCATTGGCTACGTAGAAATACAGGGGAAGACAAGAGAAATAATATTCTTCTCAACAATAATGCTCTTGCCTTAGGCCCTAGCTAATATTTACTAACGTGAAGGGAGATGTGTGTCAACAGTGGGGAAGAGTGAAGAGGAAATTTTATAAAGATCATATAATATGCTTCTAACACATCACATACATATTTTTTCATGGGATTATGTGTGACAATAGTGATATTTACATGCAAGATCAGGCTTGAGGCAATGATAAGTCACTTGTATGTACACGAGTTTTGGTGTGGGATAATCATCTTAGATTATAACCACTTTTGGTTGCGCTCAATGCTAGTCCCAACTAACAAAGTCAATCCTCTAAAAAACCTTCATGTTATTTTTTCATATGTGTTATGACGTTCATTTCTCTTAATTAACCAAGTAGATGAGAGCATAATTAAATGTTGGATTATTTGTTGTAGGAAGTCCTACATCTCCCCTTTAGATGCAAAGCCACACTTTGTAATAAAACAATGTTTATTGGTATTTGTCAAAATGGGAGGTAAGATTTCCTTAACACTTCTCTACAATATCTCAAATTAGTCATATTTTTTTTGTACATTATAATTTGTTTTTATGGCCCCTAGTGTTTCAAGTTCAATATTTATTTCATAAGCAATATAATTGTAGTTACAATTTTTTGCAGTCATAGTCACATTGATCCCTTCATTGATGTCTTATGATTTTATGATGATGAATATGATAAGAAACAAATAAGCAATTGTCCCTTCATGGGATGATCAAGTGTTTGGAATAATGGGATGTTATCCCCTCCACCCAATTCCAAAACCCATGTGTGGCATTTTTGGCAAGTTGTGATAAGGATCAAGTAGTATGTTCCCCCGCCCTCATGGAGTCTCGACTCTTGCTAAGGCATGAATTAATGATACATCTGGCTTATGAGTTGTTGGATATACTCTTGGTGTTATAGTGGCATTCACTAGCTTTGATCTTGGGCCTTGCCCAGATTACTCCAACGAGTTATTGATTCACCATGGTTGAAAAAAAAATAAAAAAAATCAATTATATTTCTATCAAATTTGTTGACCACTACCACATTTCTCATATGAATAAACCAGGTTAGGATCCATTGTGTAGTTGAAAACAAGTTTGGGCATACTCATCTATATCCTATATAGAGGATTCAAGGTTCACCTTGCAACTCCATTGGTGATTGTTAGAATTCATAGGTGCATTACAAAAGTAGAAAACATATCCAAGAAAAGTTAAGAACATTGTTATCACTTTATTGTACAACATATATCAACATAACATAATTTTTCACCTTTTAGATCAATCATCTACTTGTACTTGAGCATGCAACAAATATATTTTAAAAAAGGCTGATTCATTCACTTTGATCACCCAAGGTGGCCTTAAAGTATTCTATGTCTCATTGATTATAATTGACCTAGTCAGGACCTCTTTATTCAGTTAGGAAACCCCTAAGTTAGTTGGTCAACTGCCTAATTGATCCACCTAATAACACCAAAATAGATGCAGTCACATATAAGAAATGGGTTTAATTATAAATTCCAACGTCCCCCTTCAACAAAATTTCTCAAAGGATTAGATGATAGAATTATAGCAACAACCATCTTAGTTATAGTTCCTTAAATCCCAAGCATAGGCTGAAGTTTGATAAAAATTTCCTATGTTAATGATTGCTTAAATATATCAATGATCTAATCATTTGCCTTTCAATAAACAAGAACTGCTACATTCCCCTCTATTGATTAAGGTATGAGGTGATGTGCAGGAAGCCCAACATATTTCATCTTGTTGTGTGCAACATGGTTATGAGCCACTTGTATTGCACTCTAACTATCATAATACACTGTAGTAGATTTCATAAGAGGAAACCCAAGGTATCCCATTAATTTGTGAATCCAAATGCTCTCAATTCCAACATTCACTGCTCCTATGCATTTTGAACATCAGTTGTCAATAATGAAACATCTTAGTGTTTTCTACATTACCAAATAATTGACATAGATCCTAAATGAAAAACATATCTAGAAGCTAATTTTTGTTAATCATTATCACTAACCTAATCAAAGATGTATATCTCACCAACTCATTCAAATTTCTATTGAAACACATAAGAAAACTGTTGAAATGTGCCTATGATATACCAAACAATCCTCTTTGTATCCTTCAAATGGCTCTCCTTAGGATATTTCATAAACCTAGAGGCCAAGCTAACAATAAAAGAAACATTACATATATTATAGGTTGAATAAATAAATTGCCAATAAGTTTCTCATACACATCATCATTGACACTTAGAGAAACACATTCCTTAGTTAGCTTAACCCTTGACTACAATGAAGTATAAAAATGCTTGTAGTTTTCCATTTTAAATATTTTTAAAAGATCCAAAACATACTTTGGCTAAGAAATGAACATACCATTATCTAATTACATAGCTTGGATGCTAAAAAATAATTCAACATGCATAAGGCAATAATCTCAAATTTATATTTAATTTCAACTTTAGACCAAAAATTGAGTTGCCATTATTCTTAATGATAATCAGATCATCCAAATAAATCATAATTAGGAGAACTACATCATTCACTTGTAGCACATGAACACTTTCATATGATTCACAACACTTGAATGTTCTTATATCATGCCCAAGGTACTTTCTTCAAGCCATATAAATATTGTCATTAATAATACACATAATATTCTTATATTGAAGAAAGACAAAGGGGATTCTCCATATAGATATCCTACGTAAGAACCTCATATAAGAAGGAGTTCTTCACATCCACCTGATGTGCCTCCCAACCAAAATTCATAGTAACGGAAAGTAAAAATTCAAACATAATTCATCTTAGCTACATGGACTAATCTCTCAATGTAGTCAATATTGAGCTAATTTTTTTGTATAATGAGGACTAGGTTGGTATCCCTTTTACTTGAAGCAAACATCTATCCATCTTAATCAAGGTTTTGATCTTCCTCTTAGCAACAATATTCTGCTAAGGTATCTAAGCTGTTTTTCATTTCCATGAGATAAGCATCCTTCAATGACATTCACGCATTCTCCTTCATTATCAAACATCAAACGTTTTAGAAGTTTACCACATTAATTTTCCACCAATTCATTAAACTCCTTGAACTTATTAAAAAGCATATCCTTCTTCTTCAAATAACTAGCATACCACGAAAGTGGAGAAAGAGGACTCTGAAAGTGAATTAACATGGTTATGTTATTCATATAAAAGGGTATTTTGTTTTTGGATTGAAAATGAATCAATGTGGATGGATGCATGGTGAGAGGATGTGACGTAGGAGATACTAAAATACTCATTCATCTAATATATACATTTTAATGGATCATTGGTACAATTCAACTAGAGGTTTTAAACTACTGGTTTATTTGAGATTCATAGTCTAAGTCCATGAGAGAGTCATTACCTCAATTCACACTAGTAAAGACTCTAGGTGCCAACGGAAATATCTAAAGAGTGGAGTCCCATCCATTATGCATACAAAATTCACCCATGGAAAGATGAGGAAAAACCTTGTAGTTGATATGATCATTGAAGCACCAAACCTCCTCAGTAGTCTATGCATTTTTTCTCATTGTGGTTAATCTATGCAAATAGTTTTATCCATAACATTCAAGAAAACAAAAGGAATGGTTTCCTTCCTCTTATATTCGGGTTAGAGGAGTATCAATAAAGCATGAGAAGAATGTTAAAAGGAAAATTTATTTTTTTGGCTTGAGCCAATATATCCATTCTGGTTTTTGAATTCTTTGTGGCTGTGCAATGCAAATATAAATTTGGCATTTTTGTTGATAGTAAAATTCAAAAGGTAACACATGCACGAATTAAGTGTATGAGTAGGGGAAGTGTTTGAAAGTATATTTAATAATAAGAACAAATAAAAAAAGATTAACAAAAATTAATATATCCAATGGTATTTTCCATTTCTATTTTCCATCAATTATTTTATGTTAACTCTTATTATTTTTGCACTTGTTTGGATGTTACAAGTGTGAGAAAATCCAAACAAGGTGAAATAGAGGCAAAATAGGGTAACTGATTCAGAGATTAAAAAATAGGCTCGAAAATGAAAGTGCTCAGATATCCCGAAACTAATGTCAAATTGTAGTGTTCATCGTATTGATTCCAATGATTCTTGAATTACCTCAATCTGACATCGTATGAGGAAGTTATGATGTTCTGAAGTTTTTGCCCAATAGCCAAAAAGTCAACTTGCAAGGTCGACTGGGATGCTGACTAGGCAGGCCATACGATTGATGTCATCAGCTTAATGTGCAGGGTACAGATTATGGTGGACCAACCCAGGATCAATAGGTGGTAGGGTTGTATGAGGCTAGGTGGCAGATTTGTGTTGGCTGAAGGGTTTCACAGTGAGCCAATGGTGAGGTGCCATGTGGTCCAATAAGAGGGCACCACATGGCCCTCGATGGTTGGCTAATTTTTTATAGATCGGCCGATGACCTCGTCACATAAAACCATAAGTCTTACTGCCACACCACTTCATTGAACCTTGTTATAGATACATTGTTGGTTCTATTTAAGTTTATGTGTTTCAACGGTTTGGGGGAGGGGCCAGGCTGACAAACCCGCCTGACTGACCCTAGTCCTTGGTTTTATTTACAACATATGCCCACATCACAATAGGTGGAGGCTATAACATAGGGGGCAGAGGATAGAATTTGACCCATAGTCCTCTCAATAATACATATGTCCATGACAAAGGAGCGAAAGCGGAGGGGGCCAAGAGTAGGCACAAACCCTGGTTCCATTGTATTGCATATAACCTTGGGTGCAACATTTAATTGGAGGACAAAAGTTTGGGTCTTGAACCTTGGTCACGTATAACCACCCTACAACTGTCGGCTAATGGAGCGAAGGGCCAGGACTAGAGGGGATGGCACGTGGCCCAACCCATAGTCACATGGCCACCCACGTGACCAAAATTTAGGGTAGTTACTGGGTGCAAGTGATCCTTTTAACAAGGAAACAAATTACATGAATTGCAGGCAGAATTCCACCGATCCTAGGTGAAATTGTCGCTTGGCAGGTAGCCAAAAGGCGGAAAATATTGCCCAGATAGCCAAGTTTGACATTTTTCTTCTCACCGGTCCTAGGTGAAATTATTGCTTGGTGGGTAGCCAAAAGGCAAAAAACATTGCCTAGATAGCCAATTTTGCCATTTTGCGAGATAGTTAGCAGAGAAAACTTCCAAGAGGCATAACTTGGTGTATTTTAAGTCTTTTTGAGCTCAAGAAGAGCCTAGACAAGGGTTTTTGGATGTTCTAAACTCAATGGCAACATCATATTTATGATTTGAGCACTGTATGATGGAATTTTTGTAGAATCAAGTCCTTTAGTGTTATACATGAGATTGTTTTGAGTCCATATGGAGACTTTGTTGAGCATGGAAGGAGCCTAGACAAGGATTTTTCAGCCTTCCAGATACATATACAACAACTGTTACTTTCATAAAGCATCTCTTTTCAGTCTTTTCTCAGTATGCTTATGTGTAAAGGCCTTTTCAACACTTCATTGTGAAGTAGTTGTATTTTTATGCTTTTTGATCTCAGCTTGAGTACAAGGACCTATTGTGAGAGAGTCCTTTTCTTTGACACCATCATGACTTGTTGTAGGGAGTCATATTTTTGAGTGAGAGTTCTTTGTAGGAGAACATTTATTTGTAGGAGAAATAGTGCCACTCTAGATTCAAATATGTGCATTATATTCTTTTGCTACTAAGATCAATAAAGCGGCCTAACCATTAGAGCAGGGCCTAGAGACGTAGCCTAGGAGGGGTGAACTCCGTTATCACTTGCTTGTTTTTTCTCTTCATGTTTATCATCTTGAGTTGCATATGAATTTGTTTCATTTTTAATTTCATGTGAAAAATTAACCACTCATATTTGAAGAGGTTGCAAAACTAATTTTCCCTTTAGAGACCCAAGTTTATTAGACTTGCAAAGTATCAGAGGATGATCGAAGTTTCATTTTCAGATCATGTAGTATCATAGTAGGTTCTGACTAGACTGTAGGTATGGGTGAAAGTTTACAACATGCAAGGCTCCTAGAATTGGAGGAGATGAATTCTTTTCTCCAAGTGGAGAACATGGAATTGAGGAGATTGCTCAAAGAAACAGAGGATAAAAAGAAGAAATTGCACCTTATTTTGTAGAATGTCATTGAAGAGAAAACTGGGGAATGTTCAACTACAAAAGCTTATCCCAAGACTCAACAAGTTTGTTGTCATGGAACGACTGTGGTTTGTACCCTTTTCCATATGAAGAACACTACTTACATGTTAAATCACAAGAGTGGTTTTCTTTACTCTTCATCTACCACTTCATCTAAAAAAGAGAAGAAGGAGGAGATGGCTAAGCTTCAAGAAGAGGACCATGAGTCATAAGCATAAAAGGAGGTAAAAGATACTTCTTGTTTATTTCATTCTCTAAACAATGATCATGCTTATTTTGCATCATTTGAGAAACATATCCAAGGGTATTGGTATGAATTTGTTGACCAAAATGGGGTACAAAGGTAAGGGTCTTGTACTTTATAGTCATGGAATTTTTAATCCTATTGAGATGAACCTCAACATGAAGGATTAGGCTATTTTCAAGAAGAAGTTGGAGAATTCTCCAAAGATGCAAGGTCAAAGAATTATTCAAGTGTGAAATTTGTGAAGAAATAACTCTTGCAAGTTGAAGGAGAATCATGTCATGATGATGATGTTGAAGGAAAGACATCTGCAAAGAGAGATGAGCACTTCAAAGGAAGAGCTAAGTCAATTTCTCCTCGACAATCAAGTTATCCTCGCTAGACTCATAAGCCAAAGGACAACCATAAGAGCTATAAGCGTCCTAATTATTCAAAGGCTTTCTATGATTACAAACAACATGATGATTTGAGTAACATGTTGTGGAATGTTTTTCCTTGCACCTTTTTTCATGCACCTAACCATTGTGTAGCTAAGTGCCACAAAAGGAAATCATTAGTCAAGAGATGAATATATGAATTGGAAGTGAGACCAAGAAGGAAGATTGTCGTCCAAGTTTAAAGACATTTGTGACAAGAAAATCTCACAAAATTTTTTACACTCATTGCAACATAAGTGGGCATTGGATTGAAAAGTGTGGAAGCTGGATCCACATATTCATCCAAAGAAGGACAAGTAGGTAATGGAATCACCTGAGAAGGAGAAGGTATAAGAATGTGCAAGGCACACCATAACCATTCCAGAAGCAGTTCCAGAAGGAAGTGAAGTGCAGAAAGAAAATTCCCTAGCATTTTTGGGTAAGAAATGGTTAGACTATTTGTCTAATTAAAGACTGCATTTCTTTTGTAATTCACTTGTTGCATATCCCCATAGTTGGGTATTTTTTAAAAGTGATTTTTGTGAATAAATTTCTTATATGCAACAATGTTTTCTTTGGCATTGTTATGATATTTTGTCTTGTTGATGAGTCAATTTGTATGGAAATTTGGGAAATTTGATGTAAAATGTTTTGCCTTCATGGACATTGTTTTAAGTATCCTAACATTGGGGATATGAGAAGTTGCATTAGATTTAGTATGCTACAATTGTGTCAAGCACTCATTTACACAAGTATTTCCATGTGAAGCTTGTTTGGGTTATTTTCCAGAGTCTTTTTGGATTTGATCCTTGGTAAATATTTTGCAGAAGATGGCCATAGAAATGTGGACAAAGCTAAGTATGTCATTGAACAAATGTAGCCAGTGCATCAAAAAGTACAAGTGCAACTTGAGGATAGAAAATCAAAGTACAAAGTAATGCATGGAAAACATCAATTGCTTATGATTTCCAAGTGGAAGATCAAGTTTGGTTTCAACAAGGAGATACTTCAAGGTGAAGATTGTATGAGCCGCCAAGGGAAGATGGCCATGAAGAGAATGTTCAGATTCCATACATTAAAGATTTTGTCCTTGAATGTTTAGAATAATTCTTGACAGGAGGATAAGGACTTCACGCAGAAGACAATGTGGAGTACCTTTGAATGGGGCTCAAAGGCATCAAGCCAAGCAGAGAAACAAGGATTGAGATCAGGAAAATGAAGGAGTTGGTTCCTCACTTATTTTCTGAATAAAGATAGAATTTTGGAGGTCCAAGAGTTTCTAGTGGGGAGGTATGATCCAGAGATCAAAATATAGACTTAAAAATAAAAGTAATCAAAATCTCCTGAAAGTAGCACCAAATCGTAGTGTTCGTCATCTTGATTCCAACGATGTTTGAATCACCTTAATCTGACGTCATATGAGGAAGTTATGATGTTTTGAAGTTTTTGCCCAACAACTAAAAAGTCAACTTGCAGGGCTGACTGGGCAGGTTGTACAACTGATGTCATCAACTAACTATACAGGGTATAGATGACGGTGGACCAATCTAGGCTCTACAAGTGGAAAGGTCGTATGAGGCTAGATGGCACATTTTTATAGGCTAAAGGGTTTTGTAGTGGACCAATGGTGAGGCACCACGTGGCCCAATAAGAGGGCACCACATGGCCCTCGATGGTTGGCTAAAATTTTTATAGATCAGCCGACTAGCCTCAGTGGGTTTCAACCCCTTGAACTTGTCACACTAAAACACAAGTCTTATCACAACACCACTTCATTGAACCTTGTTAGAAATACATTGTTGGTTCTATTTTAGTTTATGTGTTTTGGCGATGGGGGGAGGGGCTAGGATGGTCAGCTGGGCTGGCCCTTGGTTTTATTTACACCATATGCTGATAGCATGGTAGGTGGAGGATATAGTGGAGGGGGCAAAGGATAAGCCTCGACCCACAGTCCTCTCAACAACACATATTTCCACGATGGAGGAGCGAAAGCAGAGGGGGCTGAGAGTAGGCCCAACCCCCGGTTCCATTATATTGCATATGACCCTAGGTGCAACATTTAATTGGAGGGCAGAATTTTGGGCCCCGAACCCTGGTCATGTATAACCACCTATAACTATCGGCTAGTGGAGTGGAGGGCTAGGATCAAAGGGATTGACGCGTGGCCTAGCCCCTAGCCACATGGCTGCCCACGTGACCGAAATTTTTGGGTAGTTGTTGGGTGCGAGTGGTATTTTTAAAAAGGTGACAAATCACACAAATTGCAACGGGAATTCTGCCAGTCCCAGGCGAAATTGTCACTTGGTGGGTAGCCAAAAGGTAGAATATGTTGCCCATATAGCAAATTTTTCCATTTTGTAGAACAGTTAGCAGAGAAAAATTCCAGGAGGCATAACTTGGTGTATTTTCAGTCTTTTTAAGCTCAAGAAGAGCCTAGACAAGGGTTTTTGGATGTTTTGAACTCAATGGAAGTATGATATTTCTGATTTGAGCATTGTATGATGAAATTTTTGCAGAGTCAAGTCCTTTAGTGTTATAGACAGAGATTGTTTTTTGAGTCCATATGGAGACTTTGTTGAGCATGGAAGGAGCCTAGATAAGGATTTTCCATCCTTCCAGATACATATACAACAACTATTACTTCAATAGAGAAACTATTTTAAGTCTTTTCTCAGTGTCATTATGGGTAAATAATATCAACACTTCATTATGAAGTAGTTGTATTTTTATGCTTTTTGACCTTAGCTTGAGTACAAGGACCTATTATGAGAGAGTCCTTTTCTTTGACACCGTCATGACTTGCTATAGGGAGCCATATTTTTCATTGATATTTCTTTGTAGGATAAATAGTTCCACTCTAGAGTCAAATATGTGCATTGTATTATTTTTCTACTGAGATCAATGAAGCGGTCTAGTTATTGGAGCAGGGGCTGAAGATGTAGCCCAGGAGGGGTGAACTCTGTTATCACTTGCTTGTTTCTTAGTTGCATGTTTATCATATTGAATAACATATGAATTTGTTTCACTTTTAAGTTCATGTGAAAACTTAATCACTCGTCTTTGAAGAGGATGCAAAACTATTTTTACCTTTAGAGACCCAAGTTCATCAGACTTGTAAAGTTTCAGAGGATGATCAAAGTTTCATTTTCAGATCACTAGCACTTATCAAGAAAAAGTAATTTAGGATGGGAAAGTCTTACATAGAAGGTGGAACGCCAAAATATGTAAACGAAAAAATTGCAAGACATGGTATGGTTTAATATGCAACAAAAGTAGAAAAACACACCCTCAAAGTGGGGGAAAGGAAATGCCAAATGAAATATTATACGTCCTTTGAAGATAAAAGAAGTGTTTTGGACGTCTCATGAAGAACTAATAAAATATATTTTGAATAGGATTCATACAATTAATTAAATTATTTTTTTATTATGTTAAGTGTTAACGGAAACATTGTAGAAGAATGTGATGGTCAAGCCCGTCAAATACCTATTAATCATATATTCATCCCAAGTAAATAATGGAGGGGGTTTCTAATGGAGATATTGCAATGTTCAAATCGAAAGCTTCATGGTGAACCTAAATGCAACATGTGGCAAGAATAATGTATTGGTGATATATAACGAGAATTTCTCAAGGACTACTGGAATAGTAGGAAAATGATGTCCAATTCAATTGAGATCAATAGTCATGTATGAGAGGATCATCATGTCAATTATTTTCCAATGGTAGTGATGAATCATTACCTTTGTTTTGTGTCTCCTTTCCCAAGTTATCGTTGTTCCACATGATCTATCCATGAAGCTTATTTGAAATAAATCATATCATTGGTTACATTAAATAGATTTATCAATTATCCAACTTGCTAACATAGGAGTTTGAGAAATATTTTTTTGAATGTGAACCTTAATTTGAGTATAAGGTTGGATTGGAAATAGAATGTAATTTATTGATATCTGAGGTAAAGTTTCCCAATGAATTCCTCCCTATGTTTACTAACATGATGCAGTAGTAACCATGGTGGTTATGCTCGTTCTCCTTGCTTATATAAGTAGAAGAATTTCTTATTTTCATTCTCTAGTATGTAAATCCAAATTGATCTTTAATTTAATATATGTTGCACTTTTTATTGACCTTATGAATGGTGAGCTTAATATCCTTATTATTGAGATGACTTGTTGACGAACATCCGAGTGACCTTATGAACTTTTGAGGTCTAACATTCTCAATGTTGGGGTGACATTCTCAACACATGTAGACCTTATGAATATCAAATGTAATCTTCAAAAAACATAAGGCTTACTTACTAATGGTATATCATGTCTGAGTAGTGAAACAAAAATAGCATAAGACATTTTGTTCCAAAACGAGATTATTTTTCTTATCTAATAACATTATTGAATATAAAAAATCCTTCAACAATATTCTTTTAAATTTTTGTAAAGGCCTTTCATGAATTCATTTTCATTTTTTTTTGCTCTCTTTGTAAATGATTGGATTTTCTAGAGATCAGACCTTGTTAAAAAATCACTCTATTCAAGTATGCTTAAAAAATGTCAAGAATTTATGCATCTTTAAATGATGCTTTTAAAATATTATTACCAATTGTATTTTCAAGGATGTAAATAGTTTGATGAGTATGCCCTTCGTGTTTTAATTAGAAAACACATTAAAATATAATTAACTAATAATAATAATAAATATTTTGAATGTGCATTATATTGAAAAAAGATAATATATATATATATATATATATAATATATATAATAAATGGAAAATTGTGATTCACAGAGAAAACCTATCACAAGCATTAAAATGATTAATCTCTAATGTCATTATGAAGATCCCTTTCTCATGGAATTATGGAAAAATTTAAATACAAGTACCATCTAATGCAATGGCGAGAAATGAGAAATATTATTTAACAAGTATTTGTGTTTTGGGAACATTCTTAAAACATTTGATATTCACTAAGGACCTCATGATATAACTTAGGATCCAAGTTATAGTTGAAAGGATTTCAATATTCAAAGTTTGTTATCCTTTTAAGGTGACAGAGAATTATAGATTTGGAGAGATCTCCAACTCTTAAATCACTGGTGACTCAAGAGTTGTGGATCTAACTGACATTATCTAATATCTCTATCACTGTTTCATGGAATCATTGTAGAACAATAATAACATTAAAACCCAAAACCAAAGCTTTCAAAATAGCATAAAATAAATCAATATCCTTAGAGCATATGAAATACTATTATGACAACTTATGATCAATATTCACACCCGAGATATATGGTATACTTCTAGGTCTCAATACAAATCAAATATAAAACAATGAGCTGTGTAAACCTTAGAAAGACAAAGCACAAATTATACACACGAGTTTATAATATCTAAAGGTTAAATTCAACAATTAACACACCATGTTAAGAAATATCACACACCACTCAAAAAATTGGTCAAACCTCTTAATAAATCAATAGACAAGAGGGATGACGAGCTGGGTTGGTTAGGCCCAAACCAACCAACTTACACCCTCTTAAAAAGAACTTAAATCACAGGGTGGAATTAACCATTAAATACACCAGAAAATAAGATGGAACCTTGCATAAGCCCTGTAGATTAAATATTGCTCAATACTTTACATCATAAAGTAGAAGCTCAAAATCCCATTTCTAGACAAAGATTGACCCCAAGGGACAAATATGCGTTAAGATAAATCCCAACACTTTTTTACAATTAATTCTTCCAATGCTCCTCTCTCGCTCTTTTACATAGATTACATTATAAATACATAATGTGACAACCAAACAAATCATGAAAAAAACTTAGTACCATTCGTAACAGCCATATAAAAAATTAGAGAATAACTCCTTATATAGATTTTTAATAAATCTAGGTGTGATTTTAGAAATTTGGAAATTTGTGCCTTTTTAACAAATCTCCCTTAACGACCTTTCATATCTTCCAAAGCATGGAGAATTTTGTAAAACAACCCACATATTACTCAATTTTTGATACTGGGAACAAAACCCATGTCCCAAAATTTTTAGATTTGACGTCATCTACATGTAAATCGAGGATGAAGCTGACTATTTTTAAAATTGATGCAAATTTGGGTTAAAGCATTGATTATATTTTAGAGACCCATTCGTACGACCTGAGCATGTTTTGACTCACATGGGAGCATGAAAACATCATTGCGGACAAAATCTATGTTCTTGATTTTCTCCTGGAAGTGCCCTAATATGTTGAACTATAACTGGTGCAAGAACTATAGTGATGGTGTATGATCTTTATACATGGTACAATATTAAGGCCGAAAGATCATGCTACATAGAGAAGGAGGTTTCAATCACATATTTGGCCATGACTTCGTATTTCTTTCCTAAAAAACTTTAACACTGTTAAAACAACCATAATTAGTAACAATCTTATAGAGATCATCTTAAACCATTTTTTAAATCAAATATATATACATTATATTAACAAGCGGAAAATTACATACTTTACATCCAAGAGTGCATTCTCTGCCTTTGTGTGAGGAAACCAGAGATAGAAAATTGAAGGGATCTGCCCCAAGAAGGAGAAACCAGATCCCAGTGGTCTTATAGTTTGCAAAAAACAACTGACAATTAACCAAAAACATGCTCCTAAGATCTAGCATTACATAACTGTTGCATGAGAAGCCAAAATTGGTGCACATCGAGCCATAAGGCTCCGAGACACATGTCCGCCAACCATACAAAAGAAGAAAACTAAGGAGGCATGCTGATAGGTCAGACTAGAGTGAGAGAACCAACCTGAAAGTCACCATACAACTGAGGAGCTAAATTATGCCACATTGGAATTGCATTGTTGCCACACTGGTGCCACATTGCGCCTGGGCGTTTCCTTGTGCCTACATGTTACCAGTGTTTGTCAGAAGCTCCTCTAGAATGTAGCATCCATAGGGACTTGGACAAGGAGGGAGGAGGGTGCGTCAACCACTGAGGGGATGAGAACATGGGAGGGAGGGGGATGGGCCACAGGAGCACATGGAATGGGCGGAGAGGAGGATCCAACAAGTGGGGAATGGGAAGGGGAGGTAGTTGGGGAGGAGGAGGATGGTATGCTTAGCGGGAACGTGATGTGGAGGACTCTGGAAAGCCACTTGAGCAAGGAGACAAAAAGGATTTGGTGGGCAAAGGGCTCGAAAACCCAATTAAAGGCTTACAACCTCTCTTGAGCACTTTCCTTGCGCTATCATGCGAGGAGGTTCTTGAGAGCCCAGAGTGTTGGACGTCCTCTGTGAATTTATGCCTCCTCCATGGCAAGGACCTCCCTATGAATGGACACAAGAATATTGTAGTCAAACATCGAGGCAATGGTGAAATCATCAAAGGTGGTGGGGAGATGCCCTTGGCCTCTACCTTTGCCAGGGCATCAACCTCTCCCCTTGTCATGGTTCATGGTCAGATGGGAATAGAGTAGAGTTGCAGTGCAAGAGCCAAAGAAAGTGTTGTGGAGGATGAAAAAGGGTGAATAAATCTGAGAGAATGGAATGTTCATGGTTATAGTCCGATTATTGTAGGGGCGGGAGAGCAGAGGAGACAAGTATGGAGATAGCTGGAGCCCAAGAGGAGGTGTAAAGATTGGGTCTAACACTTGGTGAGGGATGCAAGCCAAGTGGAGGTTGCTAATGGAGGGCATTGGGAAATGTCCCAGAGGACTCGGGGACACCCAGATCTAGATAAATTCTCTTAAATAATTGAAAACAAAGGAAATTTTATAATTAATCAATAACTTACCATTCCATGCTCATAATTAATTCAAAATCCAAAAGTTGTGCAAAATAACGATAATAATAATAGAAATTAGACAAATACATAAAAACTCATGGAATGAAAAAAATGTATAAAACTTGATATTAATATTTTTAATATCTTTACATTAAAATCTTTAAAATTTTTAATATCAATTCATCTTCACTTACATAATCAAATTTCTAGATAACTTAGTTAAACATTCAAGTATTAAAAAAAAATCCTATTTTATCTAAAATAAATAAAGCACCACTTTTTTTAAATACATGATAAACAAAATTCATAGCATTTCTTATGTATAAATTAAAAACCAAAAAACTCCTTAATCAATAAATCTTTTTGAATATTAAAATTTTGAAAACTTTTCTTTGTTAAAGGTGGTCTTTATAAATATTTTATTTTTAGTAAAATTTTAACCTCCCCTAAAATGTTAGGTTGGTTAAACATGATATTTGTTTTTGATAAATAAAGTCACCACAAACTAAACAAAGTTTCTTCTGAAATATTGATGAAGATTGAATCATAATGGTTTCATCTAAGTTTTTTGTATTTTTCGTCTTGATTGCTATATAAAACAAATACCATTTATGAAATAACAGGAGAATATCAAATATCATTTATGAAAAAAAACTTTTTTTTCCTAATCATAATAATGAGATTTATATTAACGATATTAAATAATAAAAATAATTAATAAATAAAATAATAATTTCTAACATTTTATAAATAAAACATAACATTCGTAAAAACAATTACATAAAATAAAAGGTAAAAAACACACAACAATCTCTTAGTAACATCCTAGACATATAATCTTTTTTCTACCACATAAAAGCACTCTAATAATAACAATCTTCTAAATTTGCACAAGCAATTCAAATTTCAAGCAAATCACCCATAATCATGTCCACAAAATTTATATGAGCTAATATAAGAATGGTGGCCAGCTATTAGAATTTAATCTCATTGCAAGATAATATGTGATTAAATAATTGCATAAACATCAATTTTGCATGGAGCTTGATAACATGTATTTTAAGCATTCTCTTTTAAGGACCAGGCTTAACATTTTTTTGTTTTGTTTTTGTGTGGTAAGCTATATTAAAATTAAGTTATGTAATAGTTGGTGAAATTGTAATTTTTTATTATTTAAATTGTATTTTTGAATATATAAATGAATTTAAATCAACTATTATTATATATTGTAGAATCTCAAAAATCAATACTATAATTCTAATCATTTTTCTAAATTTTTGACTTTGACTGTGGGCAAAATTTCTAGAAAAATATACACAAAAAATGAGGTGTATTCCATTAAAAAAATTGATTACAAAATGATGTGAACAAGAAGCATACAATTGGAAATCACAAAACTGATCATACAAGATTCAGGAGGTATTTAATTTTAATAACAAACATCTATCCATGAGAAAAATCTAGTAAGAATCTAGCAATAAAAACAAGTCTTAATTTGATTAATTTAGATTTATAATCAATATTTGGTGAGATGAATAAATTCAAAATTTTAGACTTCATAAACAATTTTTATTTTACATTGTAACTTTTATCATGATTAAAATTGATATCAAATTATTATTTATTTGATATCAAATTTAAAAAATATTATGTAAAATATAATCACACCCATTATTTAAATTTTACTTTTT
>APFE031519548.1:137722-162312 GCA_000404065.3 Pinus taeda | reverse complement strand
AATATAAAATTATAATTTTTAGTCTTTAAAGTTAAATGTTTAATTACACGGAAGGCATTTCTATCTGCGGGGTTGGGGTGAGCAAACACTGTTCACCGAGGCCAATCCCTGTGCTCTAATTTCGTCCTCCTCCCTCTAATAAAAATATGACATGTGGCTAAAACCTGCGGCATTTGAACGCACCACTGTCACCCGCTCAGGCCACTGATCACTTAGTCCTCCCTTCTACCGTTACCATTCGTTCTCTCTTCATCCTCCCTTTTACCGCTACCATTCATCCAAGGGTTAACGCATTGTAAGTAGGGCCCCTCTTTGTATAGCTAGTGCAGCTAGGGCCTTGTTGACTGTGCCAGACCCGCCAACATTAAATGGGTCTTCATAATATGTAATCACAATTAGACCTCACACAGTTTGGGATACGAGCCGCATCTGGAATGTGGCCCGATTGCCAAATTCTTAAAGATTTTCCTTGTCTCTAATTGATAGCAAGAGAGAGGAGTGCAATTGTGCCTTCGAAAATCAAGTGAGTATGCTTGATGAGTGTTTGGTTGTAGGTGTGTCAAGGTTATTCTACTACAAATGTAGAGAATAAAGTGAGCCTCTAAGAGAGAGGTAATTTCACCACCCTAGTAGAGACACACACAACCAAGAAGGATTTGTCTAACATCCAACGAAATAGTCCACAAAAGATGCGACAATCATTATAACCAATATACTAGAAAGATGTGTCTACCATCCAGTGAAATAGTCCACAAGGATGTGATAGCCATAACAACTATTACAACACATTCTTAATATGATAAGCACTAAAATAACCAAAATAGTTCAACTACTTTAGCACAAATGAAAGCAAACATGAAATACAAACAACTACATAATAGTCTTACAAATATTTATAATCCATGCATGAAGAATGTGCTGGCCATGAGGCTTTTGTTGTTAAATAAAAGTTCAAAGGAACATGTATACAATGAACACCACTAGCTCCAATAGTGGAGTGTTGGAGCCACACCTTGCTCCTTAAAAGAACTAGCTTGTCTCTCTAAAGCCTTGCGGGAGGAGCCAAGGTGAAAAGTCCTCTGCTCATATAATGAGGGTGTATATATAACCAATGAGGAAGTGATACTTCACCTTCCTTATGAATCTTTGACTTCTCTTATGACTGTTTGACTTCCTATCACCTTTGAACTTTACATGACTCTTCATATTCTGTACATGTCCTTTGGAATTCAATTTGAAATACATTTTCGAATAATAATTTACATAATCCACAATAATGGCGTGGCATGTGACAACTCATGACATGACATGATACTATTGACAGGGGCTTGTTGATGATGTGGCCATGTCAAGACACTCTTGCTACTCCTTGCTATGTGTTTTCTTGAGAATACTGTTCTATCCACCTCCATATGACTTAGAGGTAAGGAGTCTTCAATGATATCAAGTCTTGAGCCATGGTTGCAACCTGATGTCCCTTCTCTTGGTTGATAAGCTTGCATAATTGGCTACGGATATGTCTTTCTTCATGTTTCCCTTCTTCATCTTCTTCTTCATTATCTTGTCACGGTATGATATGGTACCTGCATCTGCAACTCACTCATGACAAGATGACCCGATAAACCCATAGTCTAAGATAGTGCATATTGATCCACTCACTGAGCTAGAACCGGTTGACAAGCTGAGAGAGAGGCTCAACAATTGTGCAATTGCATAGCTCAGGTAGTCAGGGGTGAAGCTTGAGCTTTGAGCTTGTGCAATGCACAGTCCAGGCTGGATTGAGGAAGAAAATTGCACAATATGGGATCTAAGTGCGACAAATTGAGGGGATGGGCACTGGTTAAACTTATTGTGCAGTTCTGGAAGGAAGAGGAGGCTGGAAAACTGTGCAGTTCAAGAGCTCAAGGGCTGATCTTGATGTCAGATATTGCATAATGTGTAGTTGAGGCTAGGCCAGAGGGATGTATTGCGCAATTTTGGAGGTCAAGGTCGGGGATTTAGAACTAGAACTATGCAGTGCATCATTCTTGGGAGGCAGTAACTGCATATTGCGTAGTTTCAAGAGGCAAGGTCACAACTAGAGGTTTGATACTACACAATGTGTAGTTTAGGAAGGCTGGATGAGGCTAAGTTGCTTGGTCGGAAAGTTTCCAAAAATTGACTAAGTGCAGTATTAGTCAGGCTGATGTGAACAATGATAGGACTTCAACTGTGTCACACACTTAGAATACTTGAAGACACAACAACATAGGTCATCCAACGGCTTTCAATGAAATGGATTTCAATGTTTGCAATGACAATATACAATACCAAGGTAGGCTACGAAATTTGGTGTAGGCCAAAATTTTGGAGGGTGTTGTAGCAGCGACAACACTTGGCGACACACTGGTAGAGTTCTAGCTTCTCTGTCTTGGTTTACTCTTTTGTGCAGGGCCTTAGTTCTTCGGGGAGTATTGATTCATCATGTAGATTAATTTTGTCTCCCCACTTACCTTGTAAATAAACAAGGTATCGTTTGTACCTTCTCGGTCAAACACATCATCAGATTCAACAATATCGTAATGTTTCAAATTAGAAAGGGTAGTGAAGTTTGTGAGCTTTAGATTTTCAGAGTATAATTTTTCATCTCTGGTGTTGCTTTGCTGCTAGCAGGCTTGGACAGTACCCCGATGAAGCTACTACAGGAACAAAAACATTTCTTCGCTTCCAACGAGCCTGGTGAGTACCCTGACAAAGTTTCTTGCTTCACCTCTTTGTGTAGCAAGCCTTTCTCTTCTTTCGCCTTTATTTATTTATTTTTAATAGGATCGTGCATTGGCACTTATTCATTTTATGGGAAGAAGAGGGATCCCAAATTATTAGGAGAAGGAGAGGTCCTTCAAACAATCATATAGAAACCTTTGATTTATTTTTGCTCATTTAGATTTTTCCCCTTTTCCTCTTCTATTGATTGGATAAGCATGGAAACACCAAAGCATAAGTATCTGTGTGGCCACAAGGTATCCTGAATACACACAAGTATCATGGTTTGACCAAAAATCTCCTCACGGGTGGATCATATTTTTTGTCAGAACTTCATCGACCAAAAGATGTAACTGAGACAAGGAATAAGGACTGAAGGTTAGCCAAATGTTGTAGTGTCACAAGATTCTTTTCAATTCAGCGACACACAAATCCGAAAGACACGTTCACACACAACACTTATTTAGATAATACAACAAAACACAAAAACCAAACCAACAAGAAAAAGACTATGTATGTAGCGCAGGGCACAACCCCATATCATCATTGAAAATAATGTTTTAAGTCTTGGCCATTAATAGGGAGAGATTCAATCTTCCCATCTAGTGATTGTAGACAATATGTGTGTTGGCCAAAATTTTCATGAATGGTTAACAGTCCAATCCATAGGGATTGAAACTTAGTGTGTTTTCCTTTGTCCTTGTGGTATTTGTCCTACTTCAAGACTAAGTCACCCACACTGAAGTCATTCTTCCATGTAGACATATTGTTGAACCACCTCTTGATACGCCTCTGGTAAAGAGAAATTTTTTATTTAACTTTCACCCGTTCTTGCTACAGCTTACGAAGAGTGTCCATCCTACGTTTAGCTAATAATCATGGCTTGCTTTGAGATTCTTGTGAAAGCTGAAGGGAAGGAAAGTATATTTTTGGAGGGTTTTGGCATGACTTAGTAAGGAGACGTATTCAGAGAGGGTTTTGGCATGACTTAGTCAGCTCATAGGGAATTTACCAAAGCAAAGTGCCAGTGCCTTTGTTCAGACAAGATGGTCTTCTTATTGATACAAATAAGGTTCTTATTTGTAGACTCAACAAGACCATTTCCTTGCAGATAGTAGTTAGTTAAATGTTTCAATATGTTTCCATTTTCTAATGTAAAATCATATAATTTTAATGATGAAAAATAGGTTGCATTATCAAAAAGAAGTGAAATCGGAATGTCGAACTTGGAAATGATATTCTGCTTAAGGAAGTTGTTGAATTCCTGATCATTCACCTATTTGAGAGGAATTACTTCTATCCAACACATAAAGTAGTCTGTAGTAGTGTTTCTTTGACGAATGCAGAAATATTTCACCAATAACATCTAGGCCCAATTGTTGAAATGGTTCTTCCACTGCAATAGGCTGCAATGGAGTGACTGACTTCTTGTTTCAGCCGACACACTTTTAACAGACCAAACATTTGTGGACATAGGCGTGAGCATCATTGAATAATGTGGGCCAATAGAAACCAACTTGCATAACTTTGTGCACAGTTGTATCACCCACAAAGTGTCCCTCGACTGGTCCCATTATGGTTCTTTCTGAAAAGCACCCCATGCACGATTTGATAAGATAAGGCTCTAAGCTTAAGTACCCTCTTTTGATGTGCATACAAGTGAGAGGGAACGATGTTGTGCTCAAGGTATTGGCACACATTCGTGTACCAAGAGTTTACGATGATAGTGGGGTAAGCTTGCTCAACATTATATATTTCAATCTCCTGCTCCCATCCAAAAGGATCTTCTTGGTTTACATCTATTGCTTCTGTTGCTAGCAAACATATATCATGGCCCTTGATCGTGTGAATTGGCTTGAACTCTAGATCATAATCTTGTAGACACATCATCCAGTTCGCTCTTCTCTCACCCAACTTTTGCTGAGCAAACAATGATTTGACTACTGGGTGAAACACAAAAACAATACAATAATTTTTCAAGAGATAGGGTCAGAAGTGCTCCACTGCCTTGTAAACTGTATAATATTGTTTGTCAATAGCAAGGTAGTTGAGTTTGGGTCCTTGAAGGCTAGCACTCATGAAAGATATTTTCCACTCATTATTTTGGTCATCCTTTTGTGTAAGCACAATGACAAGAGAAGTGTCAGAAGTGAACGTATAGAGTAAGAAATCTTTGTTAAAATATGTGCTATACAAATCATGTGCTTCTACAATAGCTTGTTTGATATGGGAAAACATGTCCTTTTATATTTTATCCCACTTGTATAATGCATCCTTCTTTACCATCTCCTGTATAGGTTTCACGATTTGAGCATAATCAAAGATAAACTTGTAGAGAAAGTTGATTTTCCCCAAGAAGGACTACATAACTTTCTTGTTCACAGGGAAGGGAATATACATAATTGATTTGACCCTCTGTGGGTCTAATTTAATGCCACTTTTGGCTATAATATGGCCCAAGAGGTTACCTTTGGACACCGCAAAAATACTCTTCTTGGGATTAAGGTATGTCCTATATTTTCGACATCGCTAGGAATTTTTCTTCAAATGGTGTAGGTGGTCTGATCTCTTCTTAGAAAAAACTATGATGTCGTCAAGATAGACCACTATGCTCTCCCTGATCAGTCTAGGGAATGCGATGTCCATGGAACGTTGAAATGTTGCATCGACATTAACCAAGCCAAATGGCATTATTCTAAATGCAAATGTGCCCCACTTGGTGCGAAATGTAGTCTTCAGTCTATCAGGCTTTCAAACCAGAACATGGTTGTGACCTGAATACCCATCTAACAAAGAAAACGTCTTTGACCCCAATACTATTTGTAGTATTTGTTCCATATATGGAACAAGGTAGTTATGTTTGTCCGAGGCATGGTTCAAGTTGCGAAAATCAACACATAAGCGGATTTTCCCAGACTCCTTTCTTACTGGGACTAGATTCGATACCTAGGTAGAATGTCGCACTTTATATATTATCCGAACATCTAACAGTTTTCTCAACTTCTTTTGAATTAGAGGCTCAAGTGTTGGATGTACCTTTCACAACCTTTGTTAGAAAGGCTTGGCCCCTTCTTCAATCAGAATGACATGCTAGATTATTTGCGTGTCATAAGTTTTGAGCTTGTCGTATGTCCACGCAAATACATCTTAGTACTGCTTGAATAAGCGAATGAAAGTTTTTCTCTCTTGTGGTGTGCAAGAAGTACCAAGATGGACAAGCATCAATTTTTTATTTTTATTTTTTGTGTCCCAAGATTTATTTACTCGTACAAAAACTTTGAACTATGGGTTTTTGCATTAACTAGCCCTCGGAAGCGATTCTGCAAGTCATTCAACTTTTCCAATGATGCCACAAATTTTGACATGGGTTTCTCTTTGTTTGCACAAGATGCATCCTACAACACTTTCTCATGCTCATCTTCTCCGGTAGCTACATCCTTGAATACATCAATGTTTACCATGAAGTGCAGTATCTGCTAGTCATCATTGAAAACACATAAGTTAGTGATATTGTCAGGGACAGATTGTTTATAAATCATTTATATAGAAAAACTGTCCCTAAGCAGTGATAACCTAGTAGCAACATTTTCCAATGCATCCATAGCTGCGTTGCGTATTCTAAGAACATAAATAATATTGAAAGCTTGGAAATGCGAAATCAAAAGCCATACCTCTTGTTGATAACTTTTTAGATGAGGTGAAACATAGTGTATGGTATCACGTACCTACTGCACAACAATTTCTGAGTCACTTATTTCTTTGGGAAATCCAACAATGAGGTCAATGGATATTTGTAAGCCCAAGATGAGTGCTTCATATTTTGTTGTGTTATTTGTGCAATCAAATTCCAAGCAGTTGGAGATAAGATGTTTTCTCTGTCGCGGTTCTACTAAAACACAACCAACTCCACAACCCTCCTGCGTCTTTGAACTATCAAAATACAATGTCCAAACATCATATGTACAAGGACTATGAATTACACTAGTACTACTATTACTACTACTACTTACTGTACAAATGGCATTTTCACCAGTTGGATGAGGAAGGAGTTCCAACTCTGTGTCTGGTGGGACTAGGGATGGCTAAGAAAGATAGCACCCCATATCAGTTTCTAAGAAGTAATTTCCAAAGATGAGATTCGCAAAAGCAGCTAGTTCATTCTTACCATGGAAGGGAGTGACAACTTGATTCATGTAATACTATGAGTTTACCTGGATTTGATTGTTTTTGCCCTTATAAGGAAGCCATAAATGTGACTAGTCCATAGAGAAATGCCCTTGTAGTTTGTTGTACCAATCTCGACTCAAAAAAACACTTTATGCATCCAGAATGTCCATAATCACTATATTTATACATTGGTGAACTTGATGGTCAGATGATAAGAGGATGAACACATTTATGAGTTCACCTATAGCATGGACAAGGGTCTTATCCAACTGAATGATATGTGCATCTATTTTATCCCATTTTGCATTGATTTTCTTTGTGATAGATAAAGGCATTATGTTCACTGATGTACTAGAATAAACTAAGCAATTGAGTACATTATAATTGAAAATTTCAAATGCTAATAAAAATGGTGGGCAAAGTGTTTTTATATCTAATGTTAAAGCATTAAGTATAGAATATAGGGAAACAAAAGACATACCAAATTTAGATCCATTCTATGAATAAGCGTTGTTACCTAAGGTGGACTGTTCAAGAGTGTGAATGAGAAGATCTCACTAACTTGTGATTCTTTTGAGTTCGAAGAGTGAAATGCTAGGACAAATATTCTTCATGTCTTCGTTTATATAATAATCCAGTGTGGGAGATATTGTTGAAGTATCTGGAGGAGTAACTTGGTCTACTATGTTTAGAGTGATGGAATTCCTCTTATCGCTTGCGGAAATACTTTTCTTTGTAGTCACAGTTCCAGACTTTCTCTGAGTGTTTTGTGTTGAGTTGACGGGAAACGTGATCTTCCTTAACAAATTCTCTTTCAATTTTTCTTCATTAACTCCTATTTGGTAGTCAACCCTTGGATTCTCAAGTTATACCAGTTGTTCTGCTTCTGGGCGGGGCCATCACTCGGTGGATTCTTTTCGACAATGTTATTTTTAGCTGCAAGTACGCTACTGAGTGTGTTCATTGAGTGCCCTACACTTGCAGTTTCTTCAGTCATAGAAGTTTCTTCCTTTTCTTCCATAGGCTTAGTGTGCTCATCAGAAATTATTGTGTCAATGATATGCACAACAAGAGCATTCATGTTGTGGTTCCATTATGGGCATGTTTTTTCTGAATGATATTCTTGATGGAAATGGGCAATATTGATCCATGTCCATACTCTCAACATTCAACACAACGTTCGAGCTTTGCATAGACTTGGTCAACTGATTTTTGTTGATGTCGGAGTTGGAAACCCTTCTTAGGATGTTGAATCTAGGAGGCTTGCTGCTCATAGTGGTCTCACTTGACCTTTTTTTCAATTCTTCCAACTCATTGGATAATGACTTGATGGTGTGGGTCAAGCTCTCAAGATCAACAACTTATTTGTCCTTGGCCTTGCTTACAGAGGCCTAAGACCATTTTCCTTTGTCTTTGGAGTCCTTAGTTGGTTCATCATCTATGATAACTCCAATTGCATACAAGTCCTTTTCAATTGTGATTTATTCTTCATAATTTTCAGCAAGAGTTTCTTTCACAATTCTTTTCACAAACTGCACAATGCTTGTTGGTAAGGAAGATGTGTAATAGTCAATAGTGATGGATTTGTGAGGTTTTGTATATGCCGAATTTTTTTTCAAGATATGATTAAACCTTTGATTAAAATATTTCACCTTTTCTTTGCGCTCCATCTTAAGATTTCTCAACTCTTTTAACAACATGGCATGGGTTTTGTCTTCAACAAAATTTTCAAGAAAAATCTTCTTAAACCCCTTCCAATTCTGGATAGTATTTGGAGGAAGACTATGATACCATACATATGCTCTACCATATAAGGTGCATGTAAAGGCTCTGCATGCAAAATCATCATAAAACACCTCTCACATTTGCAGATGTAGGTAGAAGATATCTAAATGGTCCTTCACTTTCACTGCCTTGTCAGGGTCATGCTTTGTTAACAACTTCTCCAGGTGCATTGGCATATTATGTATAACAACCAATAGTGCAAGTGGGCCCTGAGACATCTAGTCCAGACCTTGGTCTTTCATATCTTCGTCGTTTTCCTCCTCCCCTTTTCTAGAATCTGATGGTTATTATTCTTCTTCTTCACTGCCCAACTTGCAAAAAGTATCGTATGAGAGTACAATGTTATCTCTGTCACCACTATTCTAAGATGGAGGTCATTCTGAATTCTCTATGTTTTTCGCAGGGTCTTCTAATTCTTCAAGGGTGGCAAGAACCAAATCTTCAATCATAGAAACCACTATCCTAACAAGGGTGGTTGGGTTCTTCTTCAGAAAATAAGGAAGATTGTGTATTGCTAGAATCAATCCAATATCTTTGGAAAACTTAAGGGTTATAGGATGGATGGCCCGAATCTGATCATAAGAGATTTCACAAGTTTGTACAAGCTTAGGCTGAGAAGATTCACTGACTTCAAGAATATGAGTAGGGGAGGTTCTGGGGATGTTATTGCCTTGAATGAAAGATGTAAGGTTACGGTGGGTGAGGTTATCAACCATAAAAATATGGCTGCCCTCCTTCGAGCACCATAAATGTTGATGGTGCTAGATTTGTCAACATTCAAGGGGTATCCTCGATATGTGGTTCCAATTAGGCCTCACACCTTGTGGGATAGGGGCCCCGTTTGAAATATGGCCCAGTTGCCAAATTCTTAAATATTTTCCTTGGCTCTAACTATTAACAAGAGAGAGCAGTGTAATTGTTGCTTTGAAAAGCAAGTGAGTATGCTTAATTGGTGTTTGGTTGTAAGTGTGTCAAGGTTCTCCTACTGTGGAGTGAGAGAATAAAGTGAGCCTCTAAGAGAGAGGTAATATTACCACCCTAGTAGGGACACACGCAATCAAGAAGGATCTATCTAACATCCAACAAAATTGTCCACAAAAGATGCGAAGATCATTATAACCAATATACAAGAAAGGTGTGTCTAACATAAAGCGAAATAGTACACAAGGATGCGACAACCATAGCAACCATTAAATCACATTATGAACATGATAAGTACTAAAATAACTGAAATAGTTCAACTACTTTAGCACAAATAAAAGAAAACATGAATTACGAACATCCACATAATAGTATTACAAATATTCATAATCCATGCATGAAGAACATGCTGGCCATGAGGCTTCTATTATTATATAAAATTTTGAAGACACATGTATACAATGAACACCACTAGCTCCAATAGTGGAGCATTGGAGCCACTCCTTGCTCCTCAAAAGAACTATCTTGTCTCTCTAATGCCTCGTGGGAGGAACCAAGGTGAAAAGTCATTTTCTCATACAATGAGGGTGTATATATAACCAATGAGGAGGTGATGTTTCACCTTCCTTATGACTCTTTGAATTCCCTCATGACTGTTTGACTTCCTACGACCTTTCAACTTTACATGACTCTTCATATTCTATACATGTCCTTTGGAATTTCACTTTACAATACATTTTTGAATGATAATTTACATAATCCACAATAATGGTGTGGAATGTGACAACTCATGAAATGACATGATGTGAAACTACTGACATGGGCATCTTGATGATGTGGCAATTTCAAGCCACTCTCGCTGCTCCTTTCTATGTGTATGCTTGAGAATCCTCTTCTATCCACTTCCGTATGGCTTAGAGGTAAGGAGTCTTTAATGATGTCAAGTCTTGAGATGTGGTTGCAAAATGTTGTCCCTTTGATTTCTCTTAGTTGATCAACTTACATAATCAACTACAAAGACGTCTTTTAGCATGTTTCCATTCCTCATCATATATTATAAGGTTGTTTCAAATGTTGTATAATAAGGTACCTACATCTGCAATTCACTCATGAAGAGATGACATCAGTTTGATAAACCCTCTATCTAAGATAGTGCATGTTAATCCACTAACTGAGCGGGAACCGAGTGACAAGCTGAGAGAGAGGCTCAATGTTTGTGCAATTTCACAACTCAAGTATTCAGGGGTGAATCTTGAGCCTTGAGACTATGCAATGCACAATATAGGCTGGGTTGAGCAAGAAAACTACGCAATTTGGGAGATTAGTGTGACAGGCTGAGGGGATGGGCACTGGTTAAGGGTATTGTGTAGTTTTGGAAGGCAGAGTAGGATGGGAAATTGCGTAGTTTTAGAGCTAAAGGTATATGCTTGAGGTTGAATATTGCATACTGTGCAGTTGAGGCAAGGCTGGAGGGATATATTGTGCAATTTTAGAGGTCAAGGTTTGGGCTTGAGCATTGGAACTGTGAAGTGCAAGAGTCCTGGGAGGTAGGTACTCTAAATTGCAGAGTGTCAAGAGGTAGGGTCACAATTAGAGGGCCGATATTGCACAATGAAAAGTTCAGGAAGGCAAGACGAGGCTAAGTTGCTTAGTCGAAAAGTTTTCGAAAATTGATTAAGTGCGAGATCGATGAGGTTGATGTGAATAGTGATATGACTTCGACTGTGATCACACACTTAGAATACTTGACTACATAAAAACATAGATAATCCAGGACACATGAAGAACATACTTCCCCTAATGCGACAACTTTATGACAACTTACAACAAGTGCGACACTAAAGATACACTTTATGACGATTGTGACGACATTTGTGTGACGATGCTTAAAACTTTGGAAAGGAGTACGACAAATGTTGACATGGTTAGATCAACTCATTTACAAAAAGATAACCCCTTGAAATCACCAAAACAAGATTTTATGCATATTGTGCAACAACTAACATGTGAAAATACGACATATTTATTTTCTCGTGAAAGGGACTAAAACACTAAAAGAAAACACATGAAATGGATTTCAATGTTTGCGATGACAATATACAAGACCAAGGTAGGCTTTGAAATTTGGTGCATGCCAAAGTTTTGGAGGGTGTTGTAGCAGTGACAACACCCCCTTGACAAATTGTAACTGAAATAATTAGAGCCAATTACTCGACTATTACTAACATCAAAACATTCATATAACTTGTCAAGGCAAAATTTAAAGCATAAGCTAGTGTTGAATAGATAAATCTAGATTTGTCCGCACACATTGTGTCTTTTTTATTTTGAATGGGTTATATGTTATATACATTGAGCTATATAGCACTAAACTAAATGGGCTATATAGAACTAAACTAAATGAGCTATATAGCACTACATCCATATTTCATTGGCTCGGGTTCGATTCTCAGTGTGTTCTACTTGAGAATCCCCAATTCCGCTTCCGGCTAAATCTATATTAAGAAAGAAAAAATAAAGTTGTTTTAAAATTAAAGTTGAATGCTAAGAATAACTTGAAAAATTTAAACAAAAAATTATTGCTTTTTGAATTGTTTAAGGCACCTGCCATATGAATTAGAAATCAAGGGTCGATCAATTTTTGGTGTCGTGGAAGATGGATCCCTAGATCTCTATAAAGGATTTGATAATTAGCCTATGATTCTGGCAAGAATTTAACAAGAGAAAAAACCTCGAAAGCTTCTACAGATTATTGGCCTAGAAAATCTACTTCTCCATAATCATTTCGAGCATTGAATCCATGAAATCATGGTTGGGATCCTCTGAGATTTTCACCACGACAATGCTTTCTTCAACCTTGTCGTCGAAATCAAATGAGACGAGGCTCTCCATTTTCTTAGATTTCCTTCAAGGGGAGTGTTTCTTGCGAGAAGAATTTGGAGTGATTTTCTTCGTAGACGAGGGTTTTCTTGGAGTTCTTACTTTACTCTTTCCGACACGACCATCTCTGGTGCAGGTGACCATAGAAAATGGTAGATAATGTTGAGTATGAACAAAATCCGATGTTTTATAAATCATGGTCCTTATATCATCCTGCTGATAGCCACACCCTCCTGCTTTCCATGTCTTTGCATTCACTTCAAAATTATCCTCTGCCTCGCTGTTTAGCTGAGATATTAGCGCACTCTGCTATGCATTTGCATCATAATTCATCCTCTTAGGCATATCAAGACGCTAAGAAGGATTACAAATTATGATGGTAAGGATTACGAACTGGAAGTACATGTTGTATGCAAGTGTTGGTGAGGGAGGGATTGAGTTGAAAGTGGCGAGGTGGCATGAAAGAGAAAATGACTCTCATGCAATAGAACATGTTTTATCCAAAACAAATATTAAAGTGGATGTGTCACATAGCCACATATTTATGTTAAATTTCGAAGTCTTCACCATGGCTGGATGAGTCTTGGAGGACCATTTTTGGGGCTGATTTTGAAGCATTCCATTTCCATCATGCCAGGTAAATCAATAATCCTATAACTGTAACTAATCTTGATATAACAAAAAGACCCCACAAATTGTAAATTTGAATTTGGCTAGATTCGTGCTAAGAATATCCACTGCAATCGTCATGGTTATATGGCTGCCATTTTTTTCGTAAGACTTGGAGTGTGTCATTGTCTATTAATTCGAGTATTATATTAGAAATATTCTCTGCTAATTTCTCATGCGTGCCGCTAAATGCCTACACAGATGCCATCTATCTAAATGATATTACAAAAAAAATGAAAAGAATGGATTGGAGGTCATGAATAGTAAGTTTGGTGGATGTTTGAGTGCTTTTAACCGAAATCAAATTAGGGTGGAAAATATGAATCACTTACAAATCTTCAGTTTTGTGTGGTGAATGGTTTTCTAATAAAGGTGAGGATACCATATTTTTTTTGCTACTAGGGATTCCATGTATGGACGTTTGTCTACGATGGAACATACCTTACCACTAAACAAAGAATGAAAAGAGTCATCTTCATTGTTTAAAGGTTTTTTTCTTCAATAATTTGTGTCTTAACTAAAGTCGACATAATTTAATGGTAGGTGTGTGCCTTCTACTTCCAACTTTATTTATGAATGACTTTCATTTCAAGCAATCTATAGCCACTTATATGCAGATGAAAATTCTTTGTTAGACAAATAATTATAGAAATATAGTGCAATTTAAACTTGCATGGTTCGTCAATGTCTAAAAAAGGAAAATTTAATAACACAATGTTTCTTAGAACATAATCTTGAAGAATTAACCTCTAGAGATCAACGTGTTTAAAAGTCAAGACTTCATGACCAACGATACGTAGATTATTTCACTTGTGGATTGATAATATGAACTTGTAAGATAGCCTCTCACCATCCACCTCATGTCGTACACACCTAATTAAAAATCATTAAAATCTTACTTGTTGGTAAGATGAACTTCCCAAATATTGTATTCCTTCAGCGTACTTTTTACCTTTAGGGGTAATCGCTAGAATATAATATATTTGATGATTCAGTTTTTCGTAAATGGTTTGGTAGAAAAATATATTTTTAGTCTTTAAAGTTAAATGTTTATATAAAATATATATGGTCAGGGAAACACCATTTCACTAATAAACCAACAATAACTCTAACTATTGGATTAATTAAAATATAACTAAACCAAACATTTACACTGACCCCATTGCCCTAAAATAAAAAGTTGTAATTATCCATCCTCATTGCTACAAATAATTATACATCCATTTCATATGTTCTTTACTTGCTGGGATTCTGTTACAAGCACATCTTATCATCAAAATTTCATTAGTAGAAATATCAAAGTGTGTTTAAGTCAAAAGTTGCCTAAGGAAAAGATGGTTTATAATACGTTAAAACCCATAATTTTTTAAAAAGTTTTCAGGAAGATTGTTTTTTATGCACAATTAAGTGGGTGTGGAAAAGGTGTGATCACATTGTATTGAATTCAAATTACAATTTTATATCATGGAAAAAATAGCTGAAACTTTTCCCTGTGTGTTGTTTCAAAAGAGTGAAATAAGACATAATTTTCCATGAAAAGTTGGTGCGCAGGGTACAAAAAGCTATATGACGAGCTAAGGGCTCGTGACGCAAATGTTTGGTTGGCCAAATTTACAATTAATGCCATTTACTAAATCTTTTGCAGATGAGTTGTTCCATCCACATGGATGCGCAACTTCTCCATGATTAATCCAAAACTATAAGAAATATGGTTCCTACTTTCGAAAGGCCAACCAATGTATTGAAAACCATAATTACGTTAGCTCATTTCACAGTATGTGCATAAAATTGCTAGTTGTTTCAAAATTGAATGAAGATATCCCTGTCGTTTGTGTATTATTAGTCCCTGCTGCAGGTAAGGCAAGGACTATAGTAATTGAAATAGTGCCTTTAACATTTATTTAAGCTGATTACTATGACAAATAACCAAACTTTTTTAACACAAATCGGTTTGATCATCTTATTTGGCATTTTACTGAGGCGAGGAGGCTATAAGCTTATGTTATATTCATTTGTTTCCTTCCATTTTTTCAAATATGTTTCAAAGCAAAACTAATGTCAACATTAGTTGATAAGCATTAAATGTTTGGTTTTTGGTAATATATATGTGTTTTCATGTACATGCCATAGGCCACACCACATGGCGATGGCGTGGCTATATGCATGGAAAGCGATGTCATGGCTATATGAATGTACTTACCATCTGAATTTTCCATCTGCATGTACTACTTGTCAGCGAGCAATGTTTCAGAAGTAGCCAGGCTCTGGTGAGGTGAGGCAGGTGGGAACCAAACTATATAACAATACAATGTAGGTGCTACCTATGAATAAAACATTTAATTCAAAAAAATAAACAGTCAACACATTTAACTCAACAAATAAACAATCAACACAATTGAACAATGGGATATATTTGTTCAAGGGCAAGAAACACAGGTAGCAAAAAACATTCATTCCAAGGAAAGAACCACAGGTAGCAGAAAAACAACCATAGCTAGAAAAATAAAAAGCAACAAAATTCGAAGTAGCAAAAAAATTTGAAGTAGCAGGGGAAGGGAAAACCCTTTTTCAAGAGGCCGAGAGAGACGAAAAACAAGGTCAAATTGGGTTGCGACTACTATAGAAGTTGCAGTGGAACTTGAACTTGTCGAGGCAACAAAATTTGTTTTGGATAAGGATATAGAGCAATCAATAGCTATGGAAGTAACTAAAAGTTGTTCTAGATGAGGATATAGAACAATAAATAGCTATGGAAGTAACTACTGTAGAAGCAACAAAAGTGCAACAAAAGTGATGGAGTCGACCATATCTACATAATCAATTGCTATAGAAGTGAGAGGGAAATAGAGCATGCCAAAGTCTCAGAGGTCAAACTAGTTAAGAAGAAGTGGAAGGACATCGACTACTTTCATGGTAAGCTGAATTGAAGAAAACCAAACAAGAATAGTAGATCAATGAAACAGTTGAAACTAGAGACTTATAACTAGATTAGTTTTACCTCCAAATATTGTTTTTGGTCCGGTTGCTTCTGGTCCAGTTGCTTCCGATCCAATTCATGTAGGTATTTCATGTCCCAAATTTGTCTCCCTGTGGCATGACTAGATTTCTTACTACTTGAGAAAGAAGGCAAAGTGTGTATATGAGTCAAAGAAAATAGTGGTGGAAATGAGCATGCATATGCCTATATAAACAAGCTATTTAATAACCACAGGATGAGATACCAACATATCAATACCTATATGTTGGCTTAATGGGGCTTGACCCAAGTTCATAAATGTTTAACCAAACAAATCCCGACACTACCGACCCTTTGGGTAATAGTTCGTGGAATGCAGACTGAAGTCTCACTCGAGGTAGTTTGGGAGGGTGCTGGAACCAAGTTTCCACACCCTAGGGATGTCTTGATGTGGTTTGGGTTTGCGTGGAGTGATCCTACACGTGGCGTTTCTTTTGCGCAGCTTTCTTCTCGACGAAACTACCTTAGTCAAGCACGAATGCAATTTACCCTTTTATGTGCTTATTATTATTAGATCTTTGGTCACTTATGAAGGTACAACACTTTCAGTTATTATTCAACATAAACAGACATGCGTGTAATCATAATTCAAGAACAAATGCATAAACCAGAATTGAGAACAGATACACGATATTTTAGAATCAACTTATCTTTATTAATGCCTTTATCTGGTTACAATCCACTTCCCACCCTGCACACATAGCTGCAGGGGTCTGCACACACAGCTGCAGGGGTCTGCACACACAACTGCAGACTCTAACTAGGCCTCCACGCACACAGCCGCGGAGCCTCTATCTCCTATTACAACCCAAACTTGCACTTACAGACTCTGATCTCCTATCACGTTCCGACACCCATATTACTTCTATTACCAAAAGATACCTTACACTTAGGGCCTGGCTCTTATTTATACATTCCCATGGTCTGCAGACCATGGGCAGGCTGACACATTCTAGATTAACTTATAATATTTTAGGGCAAACTACCCTTGGACTTGACCCATTGCAATTCACGCTCTGCGCACTTCGCTGAGCTTTTACAATACAATACCCAAAAATGTGGGCTTCAAGCCCCACAACTGTTACGCGGGGGATCCGCTGCCCAATAGGCCCCCAACACAATCAATTTGACTCATCTCGAGTCACTCGTCAGTGCGGCAAGATGTGCTGCCAAGGCTTCGTGGTTCACCATCCCTGTGAGTGATGTACTGTGCTTCGTTGTTCCATCATTGCTTCTTGCAACACTTCTTCAAGCTCCTGCTCCATTGCCCCTACTAGTTCGCCTAACTGATGATGCTAATTCTGCTCTACTTGGTTAAAACAAAGCAGCTCCTCATAGGATTTTAGCTCTAGCTGAGATGCCAAAGCCATGAACTCTTTGTGCAAGTACAACAAGTTTGCAATTTCTGGTCCCATATACTCAATATCTGCTTCAGCTTGTGTTGCATTTTTGCAAGAGAGATGTTGTTGTCTGCGAGGTCCCAATCTTCAAGGTTCGTTGTAGGCATGTAGCCCGGGGTTGCACTTGTCCATGATATCCCAAGATTCGCCATCTCGCCCTTATCTTTCATAGATCGCTCACTCGACCAGAGGTTTCGCGGCGACGTCCAGACCAATCCTGCTATTTGTTTGGGAATTTGCGGTATGTCTCTTACCACTGGTGTTGAGCTCAGCACGACGACTTCAGCCGTTGGAATTACGCTATCCCAAAGGCCCTGCAAATCATCAAAGTTGGACAAGTCCATATCTATCAGGTAACTCAATAACTTAAATCTCACAGTGCCATGGTTTGTTCGGTAGACGACTAGCTGTGATTTATAAGCTAGCCAATATTCAAATTCAAACGTTCCTCCTTTTCTGGTTCATTAATGCGATATGTACTAGAGATCGTTTCAAATCCAGTACTGACTTCATGTTTTAAATGCCTACCATTCGCTCCTTGTTGCCACAGATTGGCCATCTTGTCATGGATAGTGACCTTAATGGTCACTTTCCCACCGTTCTGCATAGCAGCACAACCCTTTATGCGCGACCACGATTCCTGTAGTAAACGCTTCATACGCGGAACCCTGTTTCCATGCAGCTTTCCTGTAGACTTGTTTATAGTCTCACGCCTTCTTTCAACTCCTTGAAGTGTTGAGACTATACTTTGGTTGGTTAGTTAGGCAGTCGGCTCACTCGTGTAGAGCTTCAGGTGACTGCCATTTACCTTTCCTGGGAAGGGCTCTCCATTAAGCTTGCCGAGCTGGACCGCGCCACCATCTATGACTTCTTTGACTACATATGGTCCTAACCAATGCATTTGGAGTTTTCTAGGGAATTTCTCGAACTTGCTATCATACAGTAATACCAAATCATTGGCTTTGAACGTGTGCAACTTGATGTGGTGATCATGCCAAGCTTTCTCGCACTATTTCTGTACCTGCTGATGGAAGCCTACCAGAAATCATTCTTCCTCTAGTTCTTCCAGTTGCGCGAGCCTCTCTTCCAAGGCTTCACGGTCAGCCATGCCTATCATCGCTGGTATCTGCAAATTGGGTATGATGTATTCCATTTGCATGATGGCTTCCGTGCTGTAGACTAACCTGAATGGTGTCTGCCCCGTCAATTTTTTGCATGTGGTTATGTATGCCCATAACACAGCAGGTATGCATAAATCCCAATCGGTTCACTGTGCGTTACATACTTTAGTCAACATAGTCTCCAGAATCTTTTTGAATGCTTCTACAGTCTCGTTTGCTTGTGGATGGTATGATGTGCTTTGTTGATGATACACCTGGAATTCTTTAGTGAGTGCACTGATAGTTTCATAAAGGAAGTGTGTTTCACGGTCACTCATTAGAATTTTTGGGCATCCAAACCACATCAAGCTGTTTTCAAATAAAAATTTCACAGTTGTAGCAGCAGTGTAGTCCTAAACCAGCTGTGCTTCAGCCCATCTAGTTAAATATTCTATTGCAGTGATAATATAGTGCGCACTTGTCTTCCCTTGAGGGGTGATAGGCCCCACAAAATCTATGGCCCATTTTTCGAATGGCTACAACATCATTTATGGATTTAGTGGCATCTCATCCCTTCGCAATGGTTTCCCAGTCTGTTGGCATACGTCACAGGCCCGACAATACGCTTTTGAGTCTTGATGTAGGGTTGGCCACCATAGTCTGGTGCGAAGAATCTTCTGTGCTGTTGCCTGTCCCGCATAATATCCTCCTATAAACCCTCTGTGTGCTTCTATGAGGATTTGTCCTCATTCAAATTCAGGAACATATCTTCATAATATTTCGTCATTTCCCATTTTTTAGAGGTGCCCCGCGATAACAGTAAAATCCACTGCGCGTGCCACCAATTCTTTCTTTTTCTTGACTTAATACCCCTGCGATGCAGTCCCTGTGGTTAAGAAGTGGATTATATCTTCGAAGTGGCCATCCATGACGTGCACTGCATAGAACTGTGAATCAGGTAGTCCTTCCTCCAAATTTATTGGCTCCTCACCATTCTCAATTCGGGACAGGTGATCTAGGCTTGCGTTTAGGTGTCCCATCTTTACGATGACCTCGAAATCATATTCTTGAAATAGTAACAACCATCTACAAATGCGCCCCCCCCCAACACAGGCTTGTTCCCCAGGTATTTCAATGTGGAGTGATCAATATATGTTTTAAAGTTCCCACCGAGTAGATAGTGGTGATATTCTGGAGCGCATATACCATCGCCAATCCCTCATGTTTAGTAATGGAGTAGTTCTTTTCTACTTTAGACAATCGTCGACTTGTGACCAGGATCGGGTGATCAATGCCTTCCGCTCCTTCCTGTGTGAGTACAACGCCTAGTGCGATACACAACGCATCAACATGTACATGAAATTCAATGTCCCATTTTGGTAAAACCAAAATGGGGGCGGATGCCATCTTTTCCTTTATAATCTCCAGACTCTTCTTATAGTCATCATTACAACAATATGTAGCATCCTTTTTCAACAACTGTTCCATTGGTTTCGTGATTTGTGTGTAGCCCTTAATAAACTTTTGATAGTAGCCAGAGGTCCCAACGTGGTACAGAGTTGTTTGACACTGCGCGCCGCTTTCAGATTGAGTATGACAACAATCTTCGCAGGGTCCACCATCAGGCCTTGTCTACAGACTACATGGCCAAGCAAGTTGCCAAATGGGATGAGGAATGTACACTTTTTAAGATTTAGCGCAATCTGGTGTTGTCGATAGGTATCCAACATCAACCGTAAGCTCGCTACATGTTTCTTCACTAGTCCGAATATAGTCCAATCATCAAAATAAACCTCCAAAAACTTATGAATGAATTCTTTGAACGCAGCCATTACTACGTGTGAAAATATCGCTAGCGCGTTCTTCAACCCAAAGGGCATAACAGTGTACTAAAAACATCCCCATTCGATCGTGAAGGTGGTCTTGATTCTATCTTCTGGTGCGATCTTGATCTGATGGTACCCTAAGAACCCATTTGTGAATGAGTACGCTTCCTATCCACCAACATTCTCCAGGACTTCATCTGTAAATGGGGTTGGGAACGGGTCATGAATGCAGGCATCATTCAGTTTTCAGAGGTCCACGTAGATTCGAATTTCGCTCTTCTGTTTTTTCTCCTGTACTATCATAGGACTCACCCAGTCAAACTCTTCTATAGGTTCAATAATTCCTTCTACAAGCATTTTGTCCAATTCTTCATGGACTTTTTCCTTATACTTTGGATTCAAATGGTAAGGATGCTGCTTAACTGGCTTTGTGTCCAGTTTCAGAGTTATCTTCATTATCCCTAGGTCATTGAGAATCCCCTTTAACTCTATCATTTTGGTCGGGAATAAGTCTTGATATTTGCGTAGTAACTCGACAACTTTATCCACCACGACATCATCCCAATAGTCCCCCAGGGTCGTGTACTTCGGCTCCTCATCTATACCAATGTTTACTTGTTTCATTTTTAGTGGCATTGTGATGTTGGGGTCCTCAATCGATGGTCCTCGAATTTCGTGACCCCCTTCTGTTTCCAGAATGTTAATGTTTTAGGGGTCATCATCATCATCCTCCACTTGCATGTTGTAACATTCTAGGGCATGGCTTAACTGATGTGACCATTCTAGTTGAATGATTTCTTCTGGTTCCTGTGATATTTTGAAGAGAGCGGCTTTCACAATTTGTAGCACATTGTCAACAGTATCCATCCATTGGTATTCAAATAAGAACGTTAATAAAAAACCTTTGCACAAGATATCCCATTTTCTCGTACCATGTTGGAGCTCTGTCTCAGTATACTAGTTTCTAGGGATGACATCTAGGGTATGATAAAATAAGTGTACCCATTCAAGCTGGGGTTCTTTGCCATAGGCTTTGGTCCATTTTATGAGGTGCATGCGTGGGTCATCATGTCCATCGTATTTCTCTGTTATTCATATTTATAGCTTCCCAAACCTTAGCTGCATCATCCTTCTGCAATCACACCAATTTTCAAAATTCCATTCATGTGTTCCCCACCAATGCGTAGGTGTTGCACACAACACCCACTTTAATGCATCGAACCTCTAGTGCTCTGGTACTACACTCTCAAACTTGCTCAAGAATTCGTCAACCACTGTTAGTACGTCATATGTTGGTAGATCTCGAGCCTGGGCAGTTATGCAATGCAGTGATTTGGTCATCATATTTCAATTTAGAGTCCTCACTTTACTCAACCGATTGTGCCATCGCTCATCTTCTTCATCAGAATCTGACAGGCAGGATTCTGAGTAATTCCATGGGGTCCTTTCATCTATAGTTGGATGTAGCCAATCCTAGTTTCGCGCAGTTATTTTGTAGATGAAATAGAACTCTTCGTCGCTTCCATCGTCATCCACGGGTTCTGTGTAACGCTTTCCTTCAGCGAGATCCAACGGAACTATCACATGTAGGGACTTTCTCTCGAAAATCATTTTCCGCTTCTTTAGATTGATGACTTCATTCATATCCGTTGCCTAGTTTATTCCAAGTAATGCGGGGTAAGGGTTACTATCATCTATAATCTTTATTACCTCGAAATCTGTCTGCGTGCTCGCACCATTGATATCCACTGTTACTCCTGTCAATATTCTAATGGGCAAGATATTTTGTTGGTTCGCCATCTGTAATTGAATGGGAGACCACTGCAGTGCGGGCTTGCCAATGGATTCCCAAGTTTGCTTTGGTAATACATTTGCATCTGAACCTAGGTCTAAGATTACTTGATCCATCTTATATTTTCCAATTTGCACTGTCAACTGCATTTCCCGTCTGGTGCACAGAGCATGCTTCCCCTTTTTTCAATCTATGCGCGACTCCCTTGACCCTGTGCACCTAGCGATCAACTCTTGTAGTCCTTTAACTACCTTATTATTACGAAACAATTTCATACATGTCTCTAAAAAGGTACTTAGCATCGAGGGATCTAGGCTCATCTCTAGTTGATCCCTATTACCTGAAATAGAGACCTCCGCGAAGCTCTTCTTAGCTTCCATAAATGTTTCTTTTGCGCGGTCCAAGTCAAATTCAAGTTCCTTTACAGGAGCCTTACGTACCCTGGTATCCTCTTCAGGCTTATTCCCCTTATCTTCCCCCATGGTCGCGCCACTTCTGAGCATCATGTTTATGTTGGGGTCCTCTTCGTGTGGTTTGGACTCATCATTTGGATATTTTGCGTCAGAGTGGGCTACAGCACCCCTTTTTCATGTATTTGTGCGATCAACATCAGACAATCTATCATTTCATGATCAAACTATTCACAATACGGGCAAGATAGTCTCGGGAGCATGGGCCTGATCATATCTAGGTTTATAAGCTTGTTTGGGCTCTTGATGACTTCCTCTTTAACAACACCAGTTTAGGTTTATGTCTTTGAGAGATTCGTGATACCTTCCAGTTTTTGTATTATGCACCTTACCCACACTTGTTGCCCTTACTACCTTTTCCTCTTCTTTTTATGCTATTGGTGGTTTTGGAACTCAATATTGATGTTTATCAAATGGAACTACGGGTGATGCTTAAAGGTAGACAACTGAATCAATGGGTTTTGGTTCCACTGCTATCCGAACTTTCTTTGTCCAATGGTTCTTATTGATGTGGGACATTTACATCTTGATGTGCTTTGATATGGACATGAAGTAAGGGTGCCAACGCCTGATTCTTATCATTATACATAGGTTGCTTCTCTTCCTGCAAAGTCCTGATCTCATTCATACATTCACTATGGTCTTATCTCACTATATATGAACCTTTGTACGCTTTCTATGGTCCTATCTCGTAGTACTCCTACTATAGGACATTTCTCATATGCCTGCAAGGACCTTATTTCGTAAGCCAACAATGGACTTTCTCTCATATGTTGGAGTGTAACTTATATAAACACGCACAAATATTATAACATCAAAAGTAGTAACAACACATCCTACTAGGATCAAATAATGACCAACAAATAAGTGACTACCACATCTATAGGTCTGGAATAATGGATCTCAAACAAGGAAGGATGCAAGCGTATATGGAATTGGAGAAAATTCAATAGCTTCTTATGCTTTTTCTCGGTCAAAAACTCGATTTGTATTTGGTTATGGTTCACGGGAAATTCGGTCTTTTTCCTCCTTCATCTTTGGTGGTGCCTCTACCTATTTTTCTACTAAATCAACAATTGCCACCTCTGCCCACACTGTTTCTTTTATTTGGTCACTGACACAAAATATAGATCATCCACTACACGGTTATCCACTAAATCAACGGGTATAACAACTATTTCATTTGCCTCCACTCTTGCTGCTATCTACGCCTATGCTTGTACCTCTGTCATTGAAGCCTTTGTTTCCACCGCCACCTTTACTGTGTCCTCTGCATTAGCCTTTGTCTATGCCTCGACCTATTTTATCAAGAGAAGAAAGTAATTGGTCCCCTTGTCCAGTTCCCAGCCTGCCTGAGATAGCTGAATTTTTCCAGACCTAGGCAACTCGTTGATCCACTCTTTTACCTCCCATTTGTCCATTTTCAATTGATCTAGATATGGAGCTAGTTGTAGAAGCAAGGGTTATAATACCAATTACAAAACTTACAATTGTAGTTACAGTTGCATTTGTCCGAGTTACTAGTTTAGGTGCCTTGGCTCCTTATATTGTTTCGCGAAACACTAAACCCAGAAATGGTCTTTACCTGAAGAGATATTACGCTTAAATCGAGTGTGAAGATTCGTTAGTTAGGTTAGTTTTTCTTTTAGCTGGTGTGTTTTAGATTAAAATGTGCTTAGCTTAGAGATTGAGTTTTCCATCATTATTCCTACTTATCTTGGTTTTACGTTTGATGTCACAGATGTCGACGCCTCTTCAAACATTTATTGGTTACGCTGATGGCGCTTGTCGTAGTACACGGAACATTTCTTCCGCAGCTTGG
>APFE031519548.1:94857-122056 GCA_000404065.3 Pinus taeda | reverse complement strand
TCATCTTGAGTTAATTAGTTGGAGAAATTCAAGTTAGAAGTCTTTCTGAAGTCATGCAACAATTATCCCTTAAATTAAGGAGATTATCCCTTAATTAAGGAGATTAGATTGAGTTATATTTGAGTTGTAATTAGTTAGTTCAGTTAACTGAGTTAAGTCCAGTTAAATTAGTTCCAAACTGTTTGAGGAACTAATTGTGAGTTCAGTCAGTTAATGCATGCATGCATCCAACTAGTGTACTCCAGATAACTGAAGATTCTCTCCTCAGAAACTCATGCATGTCTATTCAGAGAAAGACCCAGTTGAGCTAAATGTCAAGGAAAATGTACTATCAGTTGCATGTTTTCTCCTATAAAGGAAACTCATGCATGCATTAGGATTAATGCATAGGAAGATTGCGCAGTTTTACAGGGTGTGAGATCAGTGTGAGTGATCAATTTTACACTTGGTAACAGGAGGATCACCTAGGAGAAATTGTGCAAGGAAATAGGAGGCTTGGAGGGCAGAGGAGAAGGCTTGTGAGAAGCTTTGTTTGCCTGTGAGCATCCAGGAGGATTGTACTGAGCGCTGGCTAGTTGTGAGAGCTAAGGCCTTTGTGTAATCCTAAGATATTTCCACCTTGTATGATAATATAGATAGTGGGGTTTTTAGCTGAGGCTTTCCCCTGTGTATTATTCTGTGTTTCATGTGCATTGATTCTTCTTTGTTATATGTGTTCCGCTTGAACTTGCTTAAATATTTTAAGCTTCCGCTAAATGATTGTATAAGTAGATTAAAGTATTCTACTTTAGTTATATTCCATTATCAAGTTGATGTATAGTTAGAATATCTACATCAATGGCCCAATTGGACACCAACGTGATATGTACATTCTATTGAAAATTGTACTAAGAATTTTATTTTGAGAGCAATGTTTCTGCATCTTATCGAGATAGAAAATTGGAAGTCTACACTATCCTTGTTCTTGGTATATCTGTATTATCCAGCGACAAAGAAAATACAATATCATACAAACCAAGTTCTTCTCTATGGGCAATGACTTGCTGCTCTGCGACACCCCATGTTATATTATTCTTTCATTTTTGAATTGGAGGGAAGGTTTGTATACATTAGCTTGTTATTCATATCTCACTTACATAGATTTAATTTGTGGTTGAGCTGCGAATGACATAATAATAGACAGGAATTGTTGAGATTTTGACAGTCAAAGTCATCATCTCAACTTTTATTTAAGAAAATCACATTGGAGAGATTTGAAAAATGTGCTTGAATTGATTGAAAAGAGGAACAACAATGGACATGCAGATTTATGTAGTGAAGGTAATCCAAGTACTGAATCATGATATAATGTGCGTGAAGATGTGTATTTGATGGTTCGATTCACTAAATGCCTCTTCCATGATATGCTCTATATTGGAAAGTACAAATGATGGAGATAGATGACAATAAACAATGCAACACTTAGTTTTAAAAAATGAATTGAAACACTTGATATGTTGTAAATAAACAAAATGCATTAGAGGAAATTTCAGCCTAAAAGTGGCCTCCTAAGGAAAAACCAAGAAATTAATAAAAAATGTCATGTAGACAATTTTTTAATGTTACTATCCTTTTATCTATGTTCCACAATATTTAATAGCATGAAATTTAATACAAGTTTTAAAATATTATTTTCTAATTTTTTAATTTTTATTGAAATCCCTCAATATATGGTACTTTTGTTAAAAATATTGGTCTATATATATTTATATTTAAATTTAATTGCCTATATTTATATTTTATATTTAACTCTATATATATTCTATATTTTAACTATTTTTTTGGTGGTGCTTTTTAACGTCATTATCTATTGAAGCCACAATTCATCCAAAATATATATTTTGGTTAGAATCCAACAATTTGTCCTTTATGGGACACATTTTTTAACTTATTTTATATTTAACTATTTAACTATTTAACTATTTTATATTTAACTATATATTCTATATTTTTGGTCAAGATCTCGTAATTGTCCTTTTTGCAATACGTTTTTTTAACTATTTTATATTTAATTGTTTTTTTAACTATTTAACTGTTTTATATTTAACTATAATTGTTTATATTTATATTCCATATCTAACTGTCTATATATATTTTATATTTAACTGTCCCTTTTTTTTGGGGGGAATGGTTATTAATGTTAAAGGAACCCACATTTTTAATTTATATTTTTTCACTAATATCTAGATTTACATTGCATTAATAACATTTTTCGATATTCTAATTCATATGGATAAGGCAGGTAAATAACATTAATGAAATATTTCATGAATATGCAAATTAATAATAAATGTTTCATTGATACCCAAATTAATTATAAAATATTTTACATATATCCAAATTAAACAATTTAAAATTATTTAAGACATGTACCTCTATTTAAATTTAAAAGATTTCGATTGTTTTACATATTATGACGTGGAAATTACATGAAAATTTCATTGGCACTTTTAGGCTGAAATCTCCTCTAACGTGGCACATTCTTTTAGACGCTGGACAAAAGAAAAGGCTCTAGCATCAATGCATATTCCCAAATTTATGGTGCATAGTGCTGTAAATGAGTGGTTTTTTTACACTAGTTTAATAGATGCCAATTTCTTATTCAATGCGAATAGAGAACAAAAATCGCATGAAAAACACTCCCTTTAATGGACGCCTCCAGTGTAATAAATCCAAATAAACTTGGAAAATAATCAGTGAAGGTCATAACATACCTTGCACCTACTAAAGAAGGATGTTTCATTGTACAAAAAATTGTTGTGCACAAGCTCTAGTTGTGTCTTTTCCCTCTGAGACTTCACTCTTATACTTTTTTTATTGATGATGCTTAGTAGGAATGCAACCATCACATATACCTTATGGGGGTAACCATCATAAGCAATCCATGAGCCATATTCAACTTAACCATCGACTTCATACTTTTTGAAGTTTAGATGTTCTAACCTTTCATTCCAAAATTTTTCTTTTATTGAGTTTTGGATATGAGTGCAAATTGTTGAATATGTTTATTTGCACATTTAAAAAAACATGATTTATAGTCTATCCTTGGGGTCAAGAATACAATTAACAACAACATCAAAATCAATTTTAATGTGTTTCATAACTAAACTATGTTAGGTCCCTATAATACTAGTTTAGCCCCCATATTGTTATTGTTGTGCCCCATAGAAGCCCACTATTGTTATTATTGTTCCCTTACATTATTATTGTTATGTAGGCCCTAATTAGATTTTGACCCTTTAGACTCCAATAGTTACTAAGGAGGTCTTGTCATTTGAATCATTGATTTTTTTATTTATGTGATGTAAAAGAAGGTTTCCCCCTCAAAATGGCTTATTATCAAGTCATTGATCTATGCTTTCTTATGTTTTGTGTTATTTTGATTTGGATACATAACATTTGGTCTCAGAGCTCTTGATCCTAGTGTTTTTCTGCTTCAAACGAGTCATTGTGGTATTATTTCTCTAACTTTGTTTCCTATGAAGCTTCAATCATGAAATTGTTACCAAGTGGAGGCGAAGTCTTGATGAACATTTGTTTAAAATTGAGACCCTAGTTCGCCATATTTTCATAGATATGGTCTAAGGAAGTTAGGGTTTTTGTATGCTCTAGAAATCAGTCTCAAACGGGTGTCCCAGAGAAAATCGTCATAACTTTCACTTTGAGCATAAGATTTGAATTCTATAAAAAGTGACTGAAACTGCACAAATGTTAGTTTTTCTGGTACAATTTTTAGGGCCAAATGTGAAACAGTGACACGTGGCATCTCGCACAAGTTCTCTCTACTGGACCAATCCATAATCATGTCATTATAACATATTTGGAATGTATTTATCTTTAAGAATCCAATATCAGTATGACTTGTGGGGTTGGAAAGAAGACATTGAGAGCTACCTCAAAATACAATTTCAGACCTTGGGATTCTAAAATCAAAGAGATACAATAATTTCAAGATCAACCATATCGACAAGCCCAAAATCTAGATCTTAAAATGCATGTATTTTTAAATTTGAATAACTTTTGTTTGAAAAATCAGTTTGATGTGATTAAAAGGGCATAGTGAAGCATATATATCATTATTTGGTTCCAAAATTCCTCCGAAATTAAAAAATGATACACCCATTAAGCTCTCATAAATATTTACTATGATGCACGAAGAAGAGGAAGAAATACAACATGATAAATAAAAATTATGAGACCAAGTGAAACAAAAATTTTCTCTCACAAAGAGCAACCAAAAATGAACTGGAAGAAATGATGAATGTTAAAATGGATGATTTAAAAGCAGGAATAAAAGGGGACATGGAAGGTTTGAAGAATGTTTTAAAAGGGGTTGTGAAGGTTTGATGAATGGGCTTAAAAGGGACGTGGAAGGTTTGACAAATGGCTTAAAAGGGGACATGGAAGGTTTTAAGGAAAGTTTGACAAAGTTGCTATATGAAATGCTTCATCGTGGTGACAATGTATTCTGTGACACTTGCAATGAGAAAAAAAGGAAATGTGAATCATGATTTTATAGACTTTAACTTTAGGTTGAAGACCAACCATATTCCAAATATCGATATGAGGAATTTTAATGGCAAGGATTCAGTAACATGGATACTATATATGGAGCAATTCTCTTATATACACAATGTGAAACACACACAAAATGTATGCATTTATTATTTTTTTTAGAACCCAATCAATTTGTGCAGTATCAATGGCTTTGTTCTCATAAATCACTTGTCACTTGGGAAATTTTTATGGAGGAATCGATAACACATTATGAGGATACAAAGAGAAATACCTTCTTTAGACAATTGATAAATCTCAAACATTAAGGAATTCCAAAGATTGAATATCAAGGTAACTACTATTCTAGAGGAGTATCTGACTGATGTCTTCATAGGGACTTTAAAGGATAACATACAACATGAGGTTCACCTTTGGAGCCTAAGTCATTGGAGAATGCATTCAAGATGGCAAGAAAAGTTGAAAGAAAAATTATGGAAACAAGATGGTCTACCACTCAAAACTATAAATATGGAAGTTTTGTCGCTTCTAGTCTCCCACAACCTATAAGGTTGACACCACAACAAATGGAGGAAAAAAGAGAAAAATGGCTTTGTTACAATTGTGATAGCAAATAAACTAAAGGTCATAAGTGTGTTGAGAAAAAAATATTTACATATATTATGAAGAGGAGGAATACAAGGAACAATAAACATCAAAAGAAGAATATATACACCAAGAACCAATGTTAGGGGTTGAAAAAGAAGAAAGGAATCTAACCATATCTTGTAATGGATTACCATGAATTACCACTCCTCAAACTCTCAATATAGAAGGATATATGAAGAAGAAAAATGTAATATTGTTGATTGATTCAAGTAGTACCCATGATTTTATTCATTGTAAGATAGCCAAGGATTGGAATTTCTTTCTATATCTAGCACTAGAGTGTCAAGTGATGGTTTCATATGGAGGAATTGTAAATTGTTTGGGGAAGTGCCATAATATCAATATAATCATGAGGGAATATGTATTGAATAGTCCAATAATTTGCAATCTAATGGGGGGTGTTGATGTTGCATTAGGTGTCCAATGGTTCAATATTTGGGGATGATAAATTTTATTTTCAAGACTTTTCTTGAATTTTTTCTGGGAAGGAAAGGGAACTGAATTAAGGGGTGTTGCAAGGAAACCTATGAAGATAATAAAATCTAATGGCATAATAAAGATTTTCAAGAAGGAACAAAAAGGGGCAATTGCACAATTTTGCTCATTAGATGTTCAAACATCTAAGTCATCCATTTCTCTAGATATCCAAAGAGTCCTTGAAAATCATTCTAAGGTATTTGAGACTCTCAAAGGTCACACCTATTTTTGACGTATTCACTTGATTCTAGGAATTGTTCCTCCAAACAGTAGACCTTATAGATATCCCTATGCCCAGAAGAGTGAAATTAAACATATGGTTGTATAAGTGCTAGAGGCAAGTGTAATTCAACCTATCCAAAGTTCTTTCTCTTCCCCAATAGTATTGGTGCACAAGAATGATGGATCATGTTGTATGTGTCTGAATTATAGAGCTCAAAAAACTCACTGTTAAAGATAAAATTTTCATTCCTGTTATTGATGAATTATTGGATGAACAACATGGAGCAATTTACTTCACCAAGCTGCATCTTTGATTAGGATATCATCAATTTAGAATGAAGATAAAAGACATTCTGGAAACAACATTCATAACTCATGAAGGTCATTATGAATTTTTGGTCCTGCCTTTTGGCCTTACTAATGCACCTTCCATATTTCGAGGTTTGATGAATTCCAATTTAAAACCCTTAGAGAATTTGTGTTAGTATTTTTTGATGATATACTAGTCTACAAGTCTTGGAAATATCATATTCAACATGTTGACAGGGTGCTTAAACTATTGGATGGGAAACAATGATATGCAAAACCTTCCAAATGTTTCTTTGGGGAACAAGAAGTGGAATATTTGGGCCATATTGTATCTCATGAGGGTTTGAAGGTAGACCCTAACAGTATTAAAGCGAAAGACCCCCACAACCTTAAGGCATCTTCAAGGATTATTCAGGCTGATTGGGTATTATCGTAAGTTTGTTAATAATTATGGTAAAATAGCAACACCTCTAACAACATTACTAAAGAAAAATGCATTTTTTAGACTAAGGCATTTGAACATCTTAAAGAGGCAATGTGCCAAGCTTTGGTCTTAGCTACACCAGACATCACAAAAACCTTTATTGTGGAATGTGATGCCTTAGGAAATGATATTAGTGATGTTGTAATGCAATAAGGAAGAACCATTTCTTTTGAAAGTCCTCCAATTAAAGGAAAGTATTTACACAAAATTATTTATGAGAAGGAAATGTTGGCAATGCTACATGCCTTGAAGAAATGGTGCCTTTACCTAATGGGAAGACACTTCAAGGTAAAAGAAGATCACGATATGCTTAAATACTTCTTGGAACAAATATTATATTCATAAGAATAGCAAAAATGGGTCACAAAGATGTTAGGTTATGACTGAGAAATCATTTACAAAAAAGGGAAGTGAATATTTTTTCATTTATCTATGTCATTTCTATTATCCAACCTGATTGGATAACTGAAATAAAGGATGAATGGAAGAATGAAGAAGAGCTGTGGACACTCATTCGAAATTTGTAGCAAGATCCTAGTGCATCTAATACCTTTATCCAGAAAAATGATTCAATGTGGTATGAAGTTTGGTTATATCTATGTAAGAAATCCCAAATCAAACAAAAGGTTATTTTGGAATTGCAGACCTCTATTATAGGAGGGAACTATTGATTTTTAAAAACTTACCACTTAGCCAAGAAGGAATTTTTTTTGGATGACCTTAAATCTGATATTTAAACGTTTGCGGCAGAATGTTTTGTTTTCCAATGAAATAAATTTGAGACAATTGATACCCCAAGTATTTTACAACCATTAGCAATTCCCACTCAGTGTTGGGAGGAGGTCTCAATTAATTTTATCACAAGTTTACCCAAGTCTGAAGGAAAGAGTTTCATCATGGTGGTATTCGATAGCTTACAAAATATGCACACTTTTGTGCATTATCTCATCCTTTCAAAGCCAGTATAGCCACGAAACAAACCAAAAGATATGTCGAAACCCAAAGATTATTGTAAGTGATAGGGATCCCATTTTCATTGAAATTTTTGGACAACTCATTATTTTCTTGTCTTGGTACACAATTATCTCATAACTCTTCTTATCATCCTCAATTTGATAGGGAATCTGAGATAGTGAACAAAGTTTTGGAAATATATCTTCATTGCTTTGTATATGATAAATAAACACAATGGGTCAAGTGGTTACCTCTAACAAAATGGTGGTATAACACTTCCATACCACAACAAAAATGACCCCATTTAAGGCACTTTTTGGATATCATCCATCATCCATCACATCGTATTTAAGAGATAAATCTAAGGTTAAAGCAATGGAAGATCACATCGAGAATTAGCAACAAGTTTTACTGCTCTTAAAGGATAAATTGACTCTGGCACAAAATCAAATGAAATAATAGGCAAATCAACATCACAGTGAAATCTATTTTGAGGTTGGAAATTGTGTATTTTTACGACTACAACCATACAAACAAAAGTCCCTCAAGTAAGCCAAGAAGGATACTAAATTATCACCCAATTACTATGGCCCTTACAAGGCATTGTAAAATATTGGTAGTATGGCATACAAATTGGAGTTGTTTTCATCTTCACGAGTACACCTAGTTTTCCATGTTTCATGCTTAAAGAAGGTTGTTGGTTAATTTAATTGTTCTTAAATTAGTTCATTAATTGTCAACTAAAGTTCGTGTACTTGTGAGATGAATTTCACTTTATATGCTAGGATTCTTTCAATGGGTTGATTATTTCGAAGATAAATTAACCTAAGAATGGACAATTTTTTTGAGAATTTAGAGAATAATTACACACATTTCTTTCAATAGTACATTAAAAACCACATTACTTTGTAGAATTGAAAATCTATCTTAATTGCAGAATTCAAAACCTAGCTCTAGTTGCATTAGAAAAAATTCTAAATTGCAAGAAGAAGAATCTAGTGCTACTTGTAGAATTGAAAACACTACAATGACTATTTTGCAAAAAAGAACTTCTCCACTAAATTGCAATAAGGAATTTCTATACTAATTACATAAAAGGAAATTGCATCAAAAGGACCTAACTTCTAATTGCAGAAGAAATATTAGATGGAAAACTTGTAACTCTAAAATGATTGCTTGTGTGTGTAGTTAACTTTAAAGAACTCTTCTTGTTATCATCCAAGAAATTGACTTAAGCTATGAAATTTGGAAAGATAATGCATATACGAATTAAATCTTTTTGGTATTTTCCCTTTATGACTACTCAGAAATCAAAACAAAAATTGGTCAAAATATCTCTGTAATGAAATTGATTAAGCAAATTTTGAGAGAAACTAATACGATAAAAGCATACTAGAAATGTAAAACAAAATAAAAGAACCTCACAACTTGATAGGGGGCCCTCCCGTGAGCGCAAGTCTGCTAACAATCAAAGGATATTTTATGCATGCATTGATAACAAAGTAATTGTATTAATATGGAAGATAGTATCATCAGTATTGAAAATAAACCACAATAAAACTTAATAACCTAACTATGTTCTGGGTCTAGCCTTACGACTTTTATACAAATTTCATTAAATAACTTTTAAGAATTCTATGATGATACAACATGAGCTAATTCAACATCTATGAAATGGATTCAGTTTAAAACCATATCTCCTTATGACTTGCTATTGAAGGAGAAAGTCATAAGAGATTCTTCTCGAACCGTATCCTAACGATTAAACAGGTCTTCAACATGCTTGCTTGATGTCATTCTATTCTCCTGTTGCTTTTACTTAACTGTTGCATTGTCATTCTCATAGTTTGAATTTGAGTTTTAATATTATATCCCTTAATATTCATAGCTTGATAAGTCATGCCGATAGGTGGTCATCCATGTGGCAAAAATTTGTCGTCTCTAGACACTGTTCATCCTTTTGCTAAAGCACTACAACCTGTCTAACCATGGATATTGCTGTGGAATTCAACATTAGCTGCGAAATGTTTAGGAATTTGTTATTGTAAGAATGTTTTTGTTATAATTCATAAAGACTCATAGATTCTAAACATGGATGATAAATACCTTTTTATAAGTTGATTTTGACCTTGAGCATGTTGAGACTGCTATAAAAATGATGACAAAAAGGTGAAAAGAGATGGAAAAGGGTACTCGAAAAGGAAACAATTTCAGACTTCAACAAAGGTTATAGGTGAAAAATTACTAATTCAAACTATATTTCCAGAAATTGATAAAGAAAGAAAAATCATATTGGATCGTGTACCAATCATGGAAACAAGAATCCAACAGCTACGAAATCGATCAATTTCAACGTATCTCATTAAGTGGAAGAACTTACATCTTGAAGATTCCACATGGGAGGATGAGTATTTTATACAGAAGCATCTAGAACTACTCAAGCATTGATGACAACACTTTCTTAAAGGAGAGGGGCATGTTAGGTCCCTATAATGATAGTTTAGCCCCCATATTGTTATTTTTGTGCCCCATAGAAGCACACTATTGTTATTGTTGTGCCCTTACATTATTATTGTTATGTAGGCGCTAATTATATTTTGACTCTTTAGAATCCTATATATACCAAGGAGGTTTTTTCATTTGAATCATCCAAAAAATGTTCATTTGTGTGATGTAAATGGAGGTTGCCCCCTTGAAGTGTCTTATTATCAAGTCGTTGATCTATCTTTTCTTATGTTTTTGTGTTATTTTGATCTATAGACATAACAAACTATCAAGCCAAAATTCAAATTTTTTTGTCGATTCATTTGAGTTGTGGAACACATTGTAGATTTTCATACACATTAGTTACATGGTAAATGTTACTGATCACCCCATCCTTGTTAGGCATTAGGTACTTGATTTATAGTTCATATACCAATATTTTTCCAATTACAAAGTCAAATAGACATGAAAACTATTCTATAAGCTCAAGTAACACAACCTTTAAATGCACATGCGAGAACATAAAGAATAGAATAAACAATGGAACATCATAGTGATTCACATAAAACACTAATATTTTACCATGGAAACTCTTAACTAGCAAATCAAACCAAACTGTGAGCTTCATTGCTCTTATATTCTTGATCAATTATTAAAGCCAGATTATAATGAATTTCAACCTTGGTTCACACCTAAGACCAATGTGTCTATACCTCATCTAGTATCTACTAATTGTGAACTTCTCATTATCTTTTAACAACCTTACGTCATGATTTATTTATAGGAATATAAAACCCTAATTTTTAGCTTCTCAAATTAGTACATGTAGCTAAAGATCATTGGTGAAGATCCTAGGAACCTCTGGATTCCTAACTATTTTCTAAATAGTTCCAATTGTAGAAAAATCGCTTCAACCACTAGTCTCAGTTAACTATATGCATGTGCTCAACTTTGATCCCTTCAACTATTCTAGTTGATTATCAACTTCGATTGAGGTAACTTCTCTTTACTTGACTCTTGACTTTTCTTCGACTGAATATCTAATCAACTCGACTTTTACCATCAAATAAACCTCTTTTCATAGTCAATTGTCCCCAACTACACTTGTTGATGTTCATGCCTAGTCATGTTACTAGACCAATTAGTCATTTGACTGAACTCCAATCCATTGAGATTACCTATAAAGAGTACAACACCTAAAAATTATCCCATAAGTTGTCTTCTTTAGATGAATTATTAATACCATGATTTTAGTGAACTAGGGCATTGAGGCCTAACTCCTCTCTCCACCAAGAGAATTTACTAGCACTCGCTAACTTTGTTAGAAAAGTTGCTTCAATGTATTTACTTTTACGGGCAACATCTTCCTTCTTTCCACCATGTCTATAATGAAATGGTATTGTATATCAATATTTTTTGTCCTTAAATACTAAACCAAGTTCTTTCCTAAGAATATTGTACTCTAGTTGTCATAACCTATCCTTACTACTTATTGAGCAAACCTAATATTTGAATATAACTACTGCAACCAAACTGATTCCTTTGTTACATGAGTGGAGACCATGTATTTAGCTTCCATCATCAATAGTTCCATGGTTTATTTCCGCCTAATCATCTAGTTGAAAGCTAAATTGAACAACTTGAATACATATCCACTAGTCGACTTTCTTCCGCTGAGATCACTAGCCCAATCAACATGACCAAATCCTCATATAATTGTTTCGATATCATCCTTAGGTCTCCCATTAGAGAAAATTGCATGATCACTTGTCTAATGCAAATACTTGTCATGTACTTTCTTAATACTCCCACTACATGAAAAATATTTAGTAAAGTCTATATCATTGATACATCAAATTACCTATGAAACTTTCAGAGGGAACATAATTCATTTCCTCTCTTTCTTCCTATGTATTTGGGCATTTATCAGTAGTGATCTGTAAATTCTCATATTAGACATTCCACTAGACAATTTGTCACAACAAATTTGATAAGATATATTGAAAATGCAAAATCTATATTATGAGGGTTAATTTTCCTTAGATTCTTATATTTATTGAATTATCAGTTTTCTTATGCATGTAATATATGAAATTAGGAAAATAGTGAACAATGAAAAAAAATGAACACTCACTAACCACAATGACACAATACATGCTCTAGGAAATCCTTAAGGGAGAAAATTCAACTAGAAGGTGAGGTTCCTTTTCTTTCTCTTTCTCTAAATGGAAATGAATTCAAGTACAAAGGAGTGAGACTTGTGGGCTACTATAGAACACAGACCCACTATGTTTTTCTCTCTCTTTATCCACTTGTGGCTAATCTACTACTCATTTAAGTAAAAAATTGCACTTGACTAGAACCCTTTTCGTCCTAGTGGCCAAATTATAACACAACCTAATAGCATACTAGTGGTGTGTTGATGGTAGAAAATGACCTCATCATATTTTGGGAAACCACCCAATCAAAGCCCCAAATTATACTCTTTTTTGTTTGGGCTGGTGGTTTTGGCTAGTTTTAAATGGGTCTAGTTACCCTATTGCTAAAACCAACCTATGCTATGATAACCTAATCTAAACTAATCTATATATACATATATAAGTCTAACATTACCCTTTACCTGCTAAACTATGATATTGCTTATTGTCATCAATAGACAAATGGAAAAGACTTGCTTTCTCGCAGCATGATTGCAAGAGGAAGCCTTTTGTGCTAGCCAAAATGAGGGATCAACTAGGCCACATGGTTGATGATCTTGTGAAAGGAGACATTGGAAAATGCATTTAAAAACTACTATACAAAATTCAAGCTAATTTATATGTGGAAAGGATGGATAAACCCTAAACTATATTGATTAGATAGGATAAAGATATCACCCCAATCAAGAGGAAAACACTAAAAAGGTGAAAGGACTGCAATTGGTTTTATGATTAAGATGTGCTTAACAAATTATAGAAATAGTCCTTATAACTTGCGACAATTTATGTATATACACAACAACGATGATCTATATAAATAGTTACTAGAACACCTCTTGCATATAATTAAACCCAATTACAAGGGAATTGATTTGAAATTAGATGTATTATTGGAAAAGGAAATCACTCACTTAATGCAACAATGTTTATAAAAAAACAAGAATAAAAGTTGAATTGATAAACAGTTATCAACAACCTTTTGCAAGTCCCTTCAAATCCAATAATTAAATTTTGAATTAAATGTGTCTAAACTTGCAAAGATAGATTTATATAGATTCAATTAACATAAAATAAATGAAGTCAACAGTAGTGCTAGCATCAAATATTTATACTTTAATCGTTAACAAAAATAAATCAAAATCAAATTCAAATAACAGAGATAATATTGAGCCTCGAAAATCATACAATAATGCAGTGAAATTCAAACTTATTATTAGCTCCATGATGTATTTTTCTTTTGAACAACAATTTAAGTCTAAAACTCATTTAGGAATTAGCTCTGCAATAGTACAAAATCCTTTCCTTACAAAAATCAAAACTTTCTCTATTCTATAGAAAAACTCCCATTATTTACAATAGTGCAATCGATAGTCTCCTCCTGCAAAATTTCCCTCCTGTAGTCTTTAGATCCAGAACTCCCACAAATGCATGTATGCGCTCTTTTTATAACCATGTGGGTTTACAAACTTGGATATGCAGAATACTTGTATGTAAATAAGTATATGTAGGTAATTTATTATTATTATTGATAATGAATGAATGACGTTACATTGCCTTCGTGATGGTTTCCTAATTAGGCATTGACTAACCACGAAGGTGAATGGTCATGTCATTTGACCTTTCATAACTAATATTTTTAATAATTAATTAATTATCTTTTTATTGTTATCATTTTTTAAATTTATTATTATTTATTTAATTAATATTTTTATGAAATATTTTGTTTGTTACATTTCCACCCTCTTAGAGATGCTTTTTCCTCGAAGCATAATAGGCATGGTTTTCTCCAATTGAACACATTGCTATGGAATGGTGTCTGTTTGCTTTTATGAATTGATTTTGTTTGTGCCTTGTGTGTTGGTGATTTCTTGTATGTATTTGCATCTTCCTTGAGGTTGGGAGCATCAATACCATGTAATTTATAGTGTTGAACTTTCCTATTAAACTCCATGAACTACTCTTAAAGGTTCACAGTATAGCTTCCTAACTTCACGAACCATTCTGCACCTAGAACTATATCCATTTCTTTGAGTGGTAGGGAATAAAGTGCCTTATGTAATTCTATCTCTTGAATTTGGATTGAAACCTCATGAGATTATCCGATTTCTTTGAACTATTTCCCAGTAGCAACAATCAAGGTTAGTTCCTTGATTGGGAACAAAGAAAGATTAGGTTGTTTAGAAAGATCAATGTTTATGCAATTACGAGTACTGCTAGAATCTACAAGTATATTGACATTTTTGCCTCTTATGATCCCTTTAAGCTTTAGGGTTTTAGGTCATAATATCATTGTCATGTTTTTTATTGGTGTTGTAAGCTTAGTGTTCTTTCGTCTTGGAGATTGGTTTCTCTACTTTCAAAGGTGTGATGGAACATATTTTGCAATATCTTGTTGCTTTAGGTCTTTTGAAAATTTGCTTTCTTCATCTTGATTTTGTTGGACACATGAGATTATAACTAATGATGCTTTCTGTGATGTTTCCTCAGTATTTGAATATGCATTGTACATTATAGTGACATCTTCATCAGTATTTTGTACTTCTACTTGGCTTCCATCTGATATTTTATAACAATGTAGGAATATGTCTTCACATTTATGTCCCAGTGTCTAGTATTTCCCACACTTGTGACAATTATTTTTCTTATTTATCCTTTTCTCTGACTCATTACTTGAATTGTTTGACTCTTCAGGCATCTATGTCCTATTGACCATTTGTCTCCACAATATCTACATTTTTTATCTCTTTCTTACCTAAGTATTATTGTTGGTTTTCATCTTCCTTGGTGAACAATGGCACATTGAACTTGATTTTCAGATCAATAAGCCTTGCTTCATGGCTAGCCTCTTCAATAGTGTTGGGATTGCATAGTTTCAATTCAACACAAATACAATCTTTTATTCCACATATGTACATTTTAAGTAATTGTTCTTCTGTTAGCCCTTGTTGTCATGTAGCCAATACTTACCATTAGTAGTTATAGTCATTTATAGTCCCCTTTTGTTTGAGGTGTATAAATTTATTATAGATATTATCTTCTTCTTCATCATAGAATCTTTTTAGCAAGGCACCCACAAATTTTTTCTAATAAAAATAATGAACGTCACATTTGTTGGACCACCACAGGCACCAATCATATGCTTCTACTTCCAAATTGTTAGATGTTTTCATGCTTTTCTCATGTTCACCTAATGGTGGGTTTGATTTGAAGACGCCTTCCATTTTATTGACCAAAACAACAACTCCCTTATGGTCTTTACCATCGTACTTTTGTGGCTCCTTTTTAATTCAATTATAGTTATTTTCTTGAATTATTGTATAGTACTAACTATCGAAGAAGTGTATTTGCAAAATCTCATGATTAGGGGAATATTTGCTATCTTGAGATTTGGGACTTTGTGTTGGTTTTTGAGCATTTTAGGGATTTACAAAAAATGAATTCACCCTTCCTAATAGCTGGCCCATCCTTTCCTCTTGTTCTTTAAGCCTAAGAGTTTCTTCACGTTTATCTTCCTCTCCTAATTTTAAGAAAGCTTGCCAACGACAATCAAAATCTCTTTTTTCTTAGTTCTGCATTCCTTGCAACATTTTTTCATTGTCTATTTTGTTGATATATGTTGCTAATTATTACGATTTCAATTTTTTTCTTCTATCCTTCTCCTAACTCATTTTGGGTCTTTTTGATGTTTTTAAGATGATGACGTACACCATCTAGTTCTTCTCGGTATTTATTTAGATTAGCTTCATCATTATTCCCCATTTTTTTCCTCTTTTTCTTTATATATATATTTGTAAAAAAATCATGTAATAAATTTAATAAAGACAAAATAATAACCAAGGTCATCGGACATGTATTCCAAGTTGAACATTAGGCAAAACATCCTATTGTGGGTGTTCATTTGGTTTATTATGGGTAAAGAACTTGGAAAAGACAATGACAAAGGATTTGGAAAGGAAAAATGGCATTTTATTTATGAAGTAATGGAAAATAGGAGAAAAATGAAGGTGAAAGGTCACAGGTTGCATGTGAGGAGGAAAATGAAGGAAAAATAATGGAAATTGAAGAAAATAGAGGCCTCATTAATAAGAAGGCTTGTGAGGATCAACTGGTACCTTTTTTTTCATTTCAGTTTTGGAGCTCTCTCTCTGTCTTACTCTTGAACAGTTAGAACATTCTTGGAGCACTCTAGCATTGGATCAATAAAGGAAATGAAAGGACAAAGAAGGAAAATGGAAGCAAAGATCAAGAAAGAAAGAGTAGGATCAAGCGATAACAACATGATTAATTATAGGTATCAATTTCATGTGTGATTTCCTTGCTAGATTTGTCATGCATGGTACATTCATGTGTACTTTTTGTTCTCTTCCTGTCATTGGCATTGGTTTTTCCTTTTCCAGGTGCCGTAGTGTTCTTCAGCCTTGCCTTACCATTTTTGGATAGCCATAGTGTGGTGGGTTCTCTTGTGCTTGGTTGAGTTGGATTTCTGGACAGACTTGAAGTTGAGTGGGGTGGTCTCATAATTATTCACAAGGCCTAGGAATCATGGGATGGGATACACGGTAAATCCTAGTAGTGAACACCTCAATTGAGCCTAGGAATCCTTGATCGGTGAATGGAAGGATACACTGTAAATCTTAGCGGTGAATTCCCTTGATTGGGCCTAGGAATCTGCGATTGGTGAATGAAGAGACACATGGTAAAGCCTAGAGGATGGAAACCTCATGACTGGTAATGGAAAGATACACGGTAAAGATGAGAGGTTGAGATGAACAAATTCCTCATAGTTTAGCTGGAGAGGTCTAGAGGCATCCATGCTTGTTTAGGGCCTAGTGATTTGGTGGGGATTGTGGTAAAGCCTTGTTGCATTAATGAGGGTTTGGGCCTAGTGATCCGGTGGGTATTGAGGTAAAGCCTAAGGAAGCCCTAGTTGGTTTTGTTTTGAGTCCCATATTCATGCTTGGAATATGACACAGGGCTGATTGGATGAAAGAAAGAGTTGGTTCAAATAAATATATGGACGAGTGGTTTATGGAAGTCCTAAACTTGGTTGGATTTTGCATTCATTAATAATAACTTCTTCTCGTTGTTATTTCATGTGTAAATATATTTCTTCATATGTGATTATTATGGATGTTATATCCTTGTTCTTTCTGTTGGTTATCGACTGGTTATGAATATGTTTTATGACAAACTTGATGTGTGGTTCTCATCATGTTTTAATTAGAAAATGAATGAACGATGAATGTATGACCTAATATATTATAGAGTAGCTATTGCGATATGGAAACGATTTTTTTTTACGATTCTTAGATAAGTATGAGACCCCTATGCTCAATATGTTGTTATGACCTATAGGCTACATATTTGTGACATGTTTGGAAAAATGTCTATCATGGCTAGTAAGGGTTAGATCAAGTACTTGAACCAATGATTAAATTCTTAGTTTTTTTCCATTTTTATTATTCATTTATGGAGGTTTCATGAATTTAGGGGTAGTGGTGTGAGACCTGGCCTTGAAAAACTGGCTCAGAATCCGAGGTCACTGACATAAAATTGCCTGAAAAATTCCACAGTCGTTGGCACTATGGGAGTTACTACAAGGCCTTAGTCGCATGCATGGCTTAACATGGGAGTGGTTGAGGGTCCCAATCAGTTAATTGTCAAGTTGCCTCAGGGGCTGGTCACTTGGAAGGGTTGGTTGACTCCTAAAGGTTCTGTAGCTTATGTGGAAGGTCAATTTGGTTTTGTTATGTTGGTTCCACTTCCTTAACTATACATGTGGAGTTGAATAAAATTACAAGAACCTCTCATCACATCTTTACCCAAGTGGACTGGTTAGCTTGGGTAAATATGGGAGGAGGGTGGTTACAGAGTGGTATCATAGCAAGTTTCGTTCTCTTTGGGTGGTGTCTGGTCTTCGTTCTCCTTATGTGATATTTGATACCACAGAGTGGTATCAAAGCATGGTTCACCCCTTGGAATGGATGGGAGGTGTGTTGGTTATGCATACATGTTGGTTTCATATGTGTTCTCTATGCTTGTTTTATGCATGGTGGTGGTCATGGTTACGGTTGTGTTGCCATGTGAAAGTTGTGGTGTTGTTAGGTCCCTATACTACTAGCATAACCCCTTATTGTTATTAGTGCAACCCCCTTATTGTATTATTGTGCCCATATAGTACCCATGTTGTGATTATTATGCCCCATAGAAGCCCACTATTGTTATTGTTGTGCCCCTACAATATTATTGTTATGTAGGCTATGATTGTATTGGGACACATTAGACTCCTATATATAGAAAGGAGGTCTTGTCATTTGTATCATCCAAGAAATTTTCGATTATGTAATTTAAAGGAGGTTTCCCCCTCGAAGTGGCTGTTTTGAACTCGTTGATCTATATTTTCTAACTTTTTGTGACCTAGTTTCATAACATTTGGTTTTAGAGCTTTGGATTCTAAGGTTTTGCTACTCCAAACAGGTCATCATAGAAAGTGCCATAATATAAAGCTATTCATGGGAGATTATGTCTTGAATAGTCCAATTCTTTCCATTTCAATGGGTGGTGCCGATGTTGTACTAGGAGTCCAATGGCTGCAATCTTTGGGTACGATAACTTTTAATTTTCAAGATTTTTTCTTGAAATTTTTTTGGGAAAGAAAGGAAGTTGTATTAAGGGGTATTGCAGGGAAACTAAGAAAGATAATCAACAAAGCTTCTAAAGAAAGAACAACAGGGCGTAATTGTACAATTATGTTCACTAGAGCTTCCCACATCGAAATCATCTATTTCTCCAAATCTCCAAAATGTTTTGGACAATCATTCCGAAGTATTTGAGACTCCCAAAGGCCTCCCACCTATTTGTGATCATGATCATGCTATTCATTTGATTCCAGGAAGTGTTCCCCTAAACATTAGGGCTTACAGATATCCATATGCCCAAAAGAATGAAACTAAATGTATGATTACATAAATGTTAGAGGTTTGTATAATTCAACCTAGTCAAAGTTCTTTCTCTGCTTCAGTGGTGTTGGTACACAAGAAGGATGGATCATGGCACATGTGTCCGGATTATAGGGATTTCAACAAGGTTACTATTAAAGATAAATTTCCCATTCCTATCATTGATGAAGTATTGGATGAATTACATGGAGCAATTTACTTCACCAAGTTGGATCTTCATTCAGGATATCATTAAATCAGAATGAAGATTGAAGACATTCCAAAAACAACATTTATAACTCATGAGGGTCATTATGATTTTTTGGTCATGCCTTTTGGCCTTACCAATGCACCTTCTACATTTCAAGTTTTGATGAATTCCATTTTCAAACCCTTCCTTAGAAAATTTGTGTAAGTATTTTTTGATGATATACTAATATACATAAAGTCTTGGAAGGATCATGTTCAACATGTTGACAGGGTGTTCAAACTATTGGAGGATAAACAATTATATGAAAAAAGCTCCAAATGTTTCTTTGGAGTACAAGAGGTGGAATATTTGGGTACTCAGTTAGCTCATAGCTCATCTTATCATCCTCAATCTGATGGGAAAACTGAGATAGTGAACAAAATTTGTTTGGAAGGGTATCTTCGTTGCTTTTCTCACGATAAAAAAACACAATGAGTCAAGTGGTTGCCTTTGGCTGAATGGTTATAACATTTTCTTCCATACTACAGGAAAAATGACCCCATTTATTGCACTTTATGGATATCATCCACCGTCCATCACATCATCTTTAAAACAAAATTCTAAGGTTCAAGCGGTGGAAGATCACATCGAGCATCAGCAACAAGTTATCAAACTCTTAAAGGATAAACTCACTTTGGTGCAGAATAGAATAAAACAACATGCAGATCAACATCGTGGCGAAAGAAGTTTTGATGTAGGTGACTGGGTATTTCTACAACTACAACCATACAAACAAATGTCCCTCAAGCAAGCTAAGAAGGATAATAAATTATCACCAAAGTATTATGGTTCGTACAAGGTGTTACAAAATACTGGTACTATGGCATACAAATTGGATCTTCCTACATCTTCCTGAGTACAACCAATTTTCCATGTTTCATGCTTAAAGAAGCTTATAGGTGAGAAGATCCTAGCTCAAACAATATTGCTAGAACTTGATGAGGAAGGAAAAATTATAATGGAACCAAAAGTAGTCACAAAAACAAGAAATTGACTGCTACGAAATCAATCAATTTTAGAGTATCTCATCAAGTGGAAGAACTTACCTGCTGAAGATTCCACATGGAAGGATGAGAATTTATACAAAGGCATCTAGAACTACTCAAGCGTTGAGGATGTTAGCCTCCTGCTGCAGCAGGTTACTCATATTTCATGATTGACATTTTTACAGGCCAAATATGTCATACTTTGCATGCTGCAATGCTCCATATTTGATTAACAGTCTCCAAGCGAAGAAGGCTACTCAGAGTTCATTTAACTGCCTTCCAAATTTTGAGAAATTATTCCGGTATCGCCAATTTTCAGTTAAAGGGAGGTCCAAACAGCGTAATCTTGGTCTCCCTAGGTTTAAATTTCCTGTTTTAGAATATAGAGAATGAAAATCTGTCCAAACATCTTAATCTTGGCAGATTCTTAGATAGGTAGAGAATCAAAGGAGCCCAACAACTTAATCTGGGCCCTCAGATGAAATAAGGGTAGTTTGTAGATAGGAAAGCATGAAAAAGAGAAATTGAAATGATGGGTTTGCAAGTCTAAGTGCACCCAAACCAAAAGAAGAAAAAATGTTAGGTAAGTAGGCTGGGTAGGTAGTTTCGAGGTTGTTGAATCTTGATTGCTAATCAGTTCCAGGTTTCCAGGTGGCATCTTTACTCAGGACACAATCACCAGGCAGTTCTATGCGAGAAGCTCAAAAACAGGCATCACTAACTTCCTTTCTCCATCTCCCCCAATCATTAACTAATTTCCCCAAAAAGAGGTCAAGATCTGCTTGATACCTCTTGAGTTCCATCATTTTCATATCAAAAGCTGGGTGAAGATTTGCTTTGCTCAAAGATATTCCATACTCTCTCTATAAGGTTCAGTCCCCTCGTTGCAGCCTAAGATCTCCCAGACTTAGCGCTTTCTTACCATCTCCATATTAACTACTAACATTATTATTTAGCTCCTTATATTTTCCCATCCCCCTACTAAAATTATGTAAATCATCCCCTATGTAAATATCCCTCCCCTTGGTTGAAAAATAACCATAAGTACCCCCGGGAATTGCTCAGTTTACCTGAAACTTAGCAAGAACCCTCATGCTGCCCCTTTAAACCATCTTCTAAATACAATGGACTCCTTCCAAAGTATAAAATCCCTTTTTTAGGTTTTCAGACCCCTTCCGAAGCCTCAAAAGCCTTTCTGACCCACTTACTCACTCCTTCCGACCGAAATAAACCCCTTGCCGACTTCCTTAACACTCCGCAGACCCTAGTAAGCCAGCTCGCATCGCAAGATCGCAATATTCTCACCATATAAGTTATGCCCCATCCGTCGTTACCCGACGCGATATCGTGATATCGACGATCGGCAGTCGCAAGTGCCAAATGTCCAACTAAAATGCCTTCCCGTTCCCCGCCGATGCGATATTGCGATCGCATCGGAGAAGTTCATCGCATCGCCTTCAAATATGAGCCCCCCACCATGTCACATCTATACCAGGACCCACCGCTGACGTCAGCAGGATGACGTCATCCGCTGTACTGCTGACGTCAGCAGCCAAGAAACCGAAAATTCACGCAGGAAGAGAAATCGCGCTTCGGAGCTCCAGAACAAGAAACAGAGGCAATTTTAGGCCGTTTCGGGGAATCTTTTGATTCCTTGGCCCGTTCTGCGCCGAAAAAGCTCGAAATTTCTTGATTTTGCTGACTTAATCCGGTTTAAAGACATCAAAGGACCAATGACAGAGATTAAAGTGTATCAGATCAAATCATTAGGGAACAAGCGTGTCAAAGAGTATCAGTAGGCGGAGGAAGCCATCAATGTAGCGGCAAAGAGTATCAGCGAAAATCTTAAGCAGTGGCCCAAAGCAGGAGAACATTTAATACCTTCCAGCAAAGTCAAAGAAAGAGGGTGAAGCTACTCAAAAACCCTCAAATCATAATTATTGCACATTTAACTCGCACCAGAACAGAACTACAGATCCCGAAGCACAGTTACTCCAACAACACCGCATCGAGCCTCCAAGGGCCACATTGCAGTCTTTTTTGATTCAGCTGCCTCTAGTGCAGCCCAAAAGACTTACCTGCATTTAATTCCGGCAACACTTAGGTTTTAGAAAAGCTCTTCAGCAGACCTGTTTAGGTCAATTGTAATAAATGACTTTATGATATTTTGCTTATATATACCACCCTGAAAGATGTAGTGAGGGGTTGGTTGGTTAGTGAGTCGGAGACATTGCTTAATCTCCTTCTTAGCATCTTCTTCAAGCAGAGACCCGCACTGTAACTGTCATACTTTCTATAATCAAAGACTGCCGAAAGCATGGATTTCGAAACTGCTTGATGTGTTTAATTGGCCGAGGAGTGATTACGAAATTCCTGTGCTTCTACATGGTTCAATAAGTGTTTCTCAACTCTGTTGACTTTTATGTTTGTTTTACCACCTTTCCGCCATCTAAAGTGCAGAAAAAAAGAATAGCTTAGGATTTGTTTAACTACACCTTAAGTTCAATTTCTGCACTTTTTTATGTTTTCATCAGAAATAGCTATGAGCATGTATACTTAAATGATCTTGTTTACGCTTTTCTTTCACATATAATGGAGTTATAGATTCTTAACTGCTCCAGATAACCATTCATCCACTGCTCCTCTATTTCAGAATGATAAAGAATTCCTTGCCTTCATCTCTGATTTCATTCCATACCTTCGTAGATTGATAATTGTATCATGTGTGGCATCTCACCCTTAATCCTCTTAGACCAGAAACACAATAGCAAGCCTTAATCCATGACTCCATGCCCAATGGTTTGAAACTTATCACACCTTACCTTGCCTCTTTGCTTGAGATTTCTGCCTTCCATCCAAACACAAACAAAAACCCTTGAGCCAAAAGCTAGCCTAAAATCATCAATAAAGTTGAATCATTAAAGAGAGAGCCCTCTCTGATTGCAGGTGGGCTAGAACCTGCAATCCAAAGATTGGTTTGTGGTTACCTCGGTCGTATCCCTAAATAGGAGCCTAGGGACAACCTGAGTGATAACATAATGGCGACTCCACTGGGGAACTCCTCAGAGAAATTCATTAAACCAGTCTGCAGCCTTACAGAGGAAGAAACCGACCTGTGAAAGTCTCGGTCGACCTGTGTTGTTGCGATTTTTAGAAAAATTCCCAAAATATAGATTAGAAGCTGGCTCCTAAGAAGCAAACGCGTAATACACGATCAAATCCTGATCGAAACAGCCCAGCTGTTGTTGAAAATCTGAATTTAATTCCTAAGATCATTAGAAAACAAAAGCAAAAAGAAGGCCAAACTGCTGCGAGTCCTGAAACAGTTCAGCCAAGCGGTGTCCCAACCCTTGTCAAAGTTTTATTCCGGTCAACCCCAAGTTCCCCTGGTTCATCACCTCCTTCTCCTAGCAACTCCACTACACCTCTATCCCATATTTCTGCTACCACTACTACTCCTTCTACCCCGGTTATTCCTGTTATCCCTGCTGCTTTAGTTGTTCCGCTTATCCCTGTCATCATGGCTAGATATGCGCCCTTACAATTTCCTGCTAATCCCGGGGCTATGCCTCAGGACTACCAATCAAAAATCACCTATTTTGATGGTGCAACCTCCTGCACTGCCCAACAGCATACAAAGAAAATGTAGGATTATTTCGAGAGTTATGAGATTGACGATGAGAGTGTAAGAATGAAGATTTTTGTCCAAAGTTTGACCGGTGATGTCAGAACCTGGTTCAGAGCACTTCCACCCAATTCTATAGTAAACCCTGAAGCCTTATACCAGGCATTCATTAACAGATGGGAAAAAAAGAAAGACCCCCTGCACATACTGTCCGAGTATGATACTATCAAAAGAGGACCCGGGGAAGCTGTTCTGGATTACTGTGCCAGATTTAACAATGTTTACAATGCAATACCACAAAATTTAAGACCTCCACCCGATCTCTCTTTATACAAATTCCTGGATGGCTTTGATGCTGAGATGGCATATCAATTAAGGGAAAGAGCCCCTCAAAGCCTCGCAGAAATGCAAGATGCTGCAGTGAGTGTGGAAGCAAATCTAATTGCTAAGAGAAACAAAACTAAAACTGAGAGAAGAACCACTTTCAAAGAAGAACCCTCAGCCTTCGATCAGAAGCTAGATGTTATCATCAGTAGCATGCATAGGCTGGGAGACAGAGTAGACAATGTTGAGAGGAAAACTTCATGGGAGGGTCAACAGCCCAATGCCATAAGGAACCCAAACTTCAGAAAAACCCAAAACTCAAACGTTGGTAGAGCCAGTCCGGACCATGATATTAGGCCTCCTTTTCAAGAAAACTATGCAGAAGCATCTACATCCACTGAGCCCACAGATGGGACCCATATGAACCTGATAGATTCAGAGAATGAACAACCAATCTTCCTCACGGAAGAAGACCGACCATACCTTGATATAAAACAATTTCGCACCAAGTCGGGAGAGTCCTTTGACTTTAAACAAGGATATGATACCGCTATATACGAGGTACACAAGCAATACAAATTAAGAACAAGGACTATTGATGTTCCCCCATCTAGCAGAACAAAAGATATCAAACAGCTCAACAAAACTAAAGGGAAGATCACCGACAATCAACCAGCTGACAGCCCTGTCCCAAACCCTCATCAGGTTACTATGGAGGATGTAACAGACACACTCTCCTATTGATCAGCCTCTGCCCCCCTCCTATCCAAAAGAATATCTGAAGAACATTCCCGGACATTTTCCCAAAACAAGGATACCACAAACGGTCATACACCGTGACACTGACCTTCCACAAGAAAACATAGAGAGTATGCCTGGAAAAGAGAAACTCACCATTGTCAACGCCAAGAACTCATTGGAAAAACCATTCAGTTTAGAAGCAGAGATTGGAAAACTCAAAATTTCCATTCCCCTCTCAGAATTGGCCAAGCATGATGTATATAGACAACAAATTCAAAGGTCGCTTCAATTACCAGAAGTAAGGGATGATGTAAATGTTTTAGATGATACCCCTGAACCACTGTTCGGTCCAGATGTTGACGGAAAAACAACATATGGACCTGTTCCACCTTTCTATGTCAGCCTGCACATACAAGACAAAATACTGCATAATGCTATGTTTGACTCAGGTGCCTCACATAACCTTATGCCCAAAGCTGTAATGGAAAGGTTGAATCTCGATGTCACAAGGCCGTACAAAGATCTGTATTCCTTTGATTCAAGTCAGGTCAAATGTTTAGGCTTGATCAAAGACCTTTGTGTCTCTCTAGTTCAATTCCCCAACAAGACAATCTTAATGGACGTAGTAGTAGCCGACATTCCCACAAAGTATGGTATGCTTCTATCCAGATCGTGGGGAGCAAAATTGCAAGGATCCCTTCAACTCAACCTCTCCTATGCCACTATATCGGTCTTTGGGAAACCAAAGAGACTATATAGAGAAACATTAATGAAGTATGTGGTAAGCAGTGAGGAAAAACCCCAAAATTTTCTGATATACTCAATCCATTCTGATATGGATTCTTTTATTTTATTTAATGATAACACCAGCCCTCCAACTGATGATAACTCATTATCGTTGGAGCAAGGAACGTACGTCAATGAGAAAACAGTTGCCAATACCCATGAAATTGTCTCAACAGCTAAGGCAACCAACAAACAGCAAGAAGAAAATCCCGAAACAGAAATTACAAGTCTGCCCGGTCCTCAAACAACTGAAACTCTCAATACAAACCTCAAAAAAGAAGTCACATGGTATTTGGAGTTTGATGGTTCAGTTAACAAGTTAGGAGCAGGAGCTGGAGTGTGGATTTACAATACTCATGATAATCACGCACAAGGCCATGCCTATAGACTCAATTTCAGATGTACAAACAATATGGCGGAGTATGAAGCTCTTCTCTTAGGCCTGAAGTTGCTCAAAACCCTAGGAGCTACTACAGTCCCCATCCTAGGTGATTCGGACTTGATTATACAACAAATAAAGGGTAACTTTGTCGCTAATGATAGTAGAATGATAGCTTACAGAGCTGCTGCCACCGAATTGCTCAATGCCTTCAGTGAATTTGAGCTGGCCAAAATTGCACGAGACCATAATATTCATGCCCATAGCCTAGCCACCTTCGCTAGCACATGCAAGCTTCCCTTTGAACCAAATCACCATTTCACCGCTGAAATAAAACACAGACCTTCGGTCCCTAACAATATCAAGGATTGGCAAGTATTCCAAGATGATGCCCAGATTAACAATTTCTTAACTCTGGAGGACGAATTCTCCAACACAAACATTGACATGGATGCAATGGCCGAATCACAACAGTTAGCAGAAGAAAACCACCTGACTCTAACAGCTGCAACAGCTAAACAAATCCTAAGCCCAACGTTTTTCAACAGTACAAACATAGGACAACTGAAACAAATTTGTTTAGAGAAAATAGCCAAGATAAAGGATGAGTTTATTGATCTGAAAGGTAATGTTCTTCCTGCTGGCCTTACTCCATTGGAAGACATGTTTGATGACAACGATGCGCCCAAAAAACCAAAGATGGAACCTTTGAATGCTGCCATAGAAGAACACAACATAGGAACAGCAGAACATCCCAGAATGATTAAATTATCCAAAAATCTGCCTCCTGACCAAAAACCGAAATATGTGGATTTGTTCAAAGAATTCCAAGATGTATTT
>APFE031519548.1:66376-91213 GCA_000404065.3 Pinus taeda | reverse complement strand
CCCCCGGGAATTGCTCAGTTTACCTGAAACTTAGCAAGAACCCTCATGCTGCCCCTTCAAACCATCTTCTAAATACAATGGACTCCTTCCAAAGTATAAAATCCCTTTTTTAGGTTTTCGGACCCCTTCCGAAGCCTCAAAAGCCTTTCTGACCCACTTACTCACTCCTTCCGACCAAAATAAACCCCTTGCCGACTTCCTTAACACTCCGCAGACCCTAGTAAGCCAGCTCGCATCGCAAGATCGCAATATATTCACCATATAAGCTATGCCCCATCCGTCGTTACCCGACGCGATATCGCGATATCGGCGATCGGCAGTCGCAAGCGCCAAATGTCCAACTAAAATGCCTTCCCGTTCCCCGCTGATGCGATATTGCGATCGCATCGCCTTCAAATATGAGCCCCCCACCATGTCACATCTGTACCAGGACCCACCGCTGACGTCATCCGCCGTACTGCTGACGTCAAGCTGACGTCAGCAGCCAAGAAACCGAAAATTCGCGCAGGAAGAGAAATCGCACTTCGGAGCTCCAGAACAAGAAACAGAAGCAGTTTTCGATGCGCGATTAGCGCTAATCGCGCATCATTATGGGAAATAGGCCGTTTCGGGGAATCTTTTGATTCCTTGGCCCGTTCTGCGCCGAAAAAGCCCGAAATCGCTCGATTTTGCCGACTTAATCCGGTTTAAAGACATCAAAGGACCAATGACAGAGATTAAGTGTATCAGATCAAATCATCAGGGAACAAGTGTGTCAAAGAGTATCAGCAAGCGGCGGAAGCCATCAATGTAGCGGCAAAGAGTATCAGTGAAAATCTTAAGCAACGGCCCAAAGCAGGAGAACATTTAATACCTTCTAGCAAAGTCAAAGAAAGAGGGCGAAGCTACTCAAAAACCCTCAAATCATAATTATTGCACATTTAACTCGTACCAGAACAGAACTACAGATCCCGAAGCACAGTTACTCCAACAGCACCGCATCGAGCCTCCAAGGGCCACATTGCAGTCTTTTTTGATTCAGCTGCCTCTAGCGCAGCCCAAAAGACTTACTTGCATTTAATTCCGGCAACACTTAGGTTTTAGAAAAGCTCTTCAGCAGACCTGTTTAGGTCAATTGTAATAAATGACTTTCTGATATTTTTCTTATATGTACCACCCTGAAAGATGTAGTGAGGGGTTGGTTAGTTAGTGAGTCGAAGACATTGCTTAATTTTCTTCCCAGCATTTTCTCCAAGCAGAGACCCACACTGTAACTGTCATACTTTCTATAATCAAAGATTGTTGAAAGCGTGGATTTCGAAACTGCTTGATGTGTTCAATTGGCCAAAGAGTGATTAGGTAATTCCTGTGCTTCTACATGATTCAATAAGTGTTTCTCTCCTCTGTTAATTTCCATGTTTTTACCACCATTCTGCCTTCTAAATTGCAGGGAAAAAGAATAGCTTAAGATTTTTTTCACTACACCTTAAGTTCAATTCCTGCATTTTTTTATGTTTTCATCAGAAATAGCTATGAGCATGTATACTTAAATTATCTTGTTTACGTTGTTTCTTTCACATACGAATGAGAATTTAGAAATTCTTAACTGCTCCTAGATCACCATTCATCCATTTCTCCTCTTTTTCAGCATGATGAAATGATTCTCCTTTGTCTCTCATCCCTGATTTCCATCATCCCATCCCTCTGGTAGACTGCTAATTGTATCATGTGTGACTATCTCGCTCCTTAATCCTCTTGTGATCATGAAGACGCAATAGCAAGCCTTAATCCATGACTCCACGCCCAATGGTTTGAAACTTATCACACCTTACCTTGCCTCTTTGCTTGAGATTTCTACCTTCCATCCAAACCCAAACAAAAAACCCCTGAGCCAAAAGCTAGCCTAAAATCATCAATAAAGTTGAATCATTAAAGAGAGAGCCCTCTCTGATTGCAGGTGGGCTAGAACCTGCAATCCAAAGATTGGTTTGTGGTTACCTCGGCCGTATCCCTAAACAGGAGCCTAGGGACAACCTGAGTGATAACAGAGGACAACACTTTTTGAAGGACAGGGGCATTCTAGGTCCCTATACTACTAGTGTAACCCGTTATTGTTATTAGTGCAACCCCCTTATTATATTATTGTGCCCATATAGTCCCCATGTTGTTATTATTATGTCCCATAGAAGCCCACTATTGTTATTGTTGTACCCCTACAATATTATCGTTATGTAGGCTTTGATTGTATTGGGACCCCTTAGAATCCTATATATAGAAAGGAGGTATTGTCATTTGTATCATCCAAGAATTGTTCATTTGTATAATTTTAAGGAGGTTTCCTCCTCGAAGAGGCTGATTTTGAAGTCATTGAAATATATTTTCTAACTTTTTATGAGATGGTTTCATAACAGGTGTTGTTGTTGGATGTGGTCTTCATGAGTGTATGTCAATTATGCATTGGTTATGCATGTTAGTATTTATATGTTGTTATGCATACATTGACATGGTAATAGTTGTCATGCACGAGGTTGTGGTATGTGGTTGGTATAGTCATGCATTGGTAAATTGATAATGGATGAACTAAAGTTTATATACTTCTATGATTATGATTATAAATGTATCATGCTAATCTGGTTAACCTTGCAGATGAGATATCCTCCTTGAACTACATTGAGGTATGTTTATTATGTTATGTTTTGGTTTAGATGACAAGGTACACTTGCAGGAAAGAGATTAAAGATGGCTAGCAAGATGGTAGACTACAGTTCACGAGACTCTCCCTATGGATTAGATGAGCGACGTGGTGGTGGGAATTCCTCTGACTTAGCATACGCATTGAGAATTTTGAAGGAAAAAATAAGAATTTGCAAGGAAGATAATGATAGGAGCATTCCGACATGGGAGAAACAAGAAGAACTTAATGCATTAATCCTTCATAGTTTTTCAGAATTATAGAGACAGGGACCACATCGGATCAGCCATGGGAAGGAGGATAGGACGTTGGGCATATGGCAGTAAGTATCATTGTGGTCACAGGCTGGTTAGGATGATACAATCATAGATAGCATGCTCTTGGATACCTCAGATAGGAGAGGTGATGGAAACATGTTCTATTCTAGTTCTCGTTCTAACATGCACTATGATCATGATCGTTATCATCCTTACAAGAGGAGTGACAAGGGGTATTTTCTAGATGAGTTCAAGAAAGCAAAGCCATCTACATTTGATGGAGACTTAAAGAATCCGAAAGATGTAGAGGCATGGTTACTTGGGATGAAGAAGTTCTTTGAGTTGCATGAGAACACAGAGAACATTAAGTCCATAATAGCTATCTTCAACCTCAAAGGGAAAGAAGACATCTGGTGGGAAGATGTGAAACGGGTCATAGACATAAAGAGTGGAATTGGCATGAATTCAAGAGATTCTTTATGTTATCACCAAAAAATTGATCATCTAGCCTAATTTACTAGATGGATCGAAGTACACCATGTAAAGCCAATTTTACCATAGTAAAATTGTTCTCATAGTGAGAAATTACTTAATAAACCACCTTTGTTAAGTAATTTATAGTTAAACCCATGAAGAATAGTTAAATAAATCACTATTTATTTGATTTTCTTCCAAGAATAATTAATTAAACCATTATTCAATTATTATTTCTTATCATATTTGACCCAATTATGAAAAATAAACAGATAAATCATTAATTATCTTATTTTTCTCTAAGAATAATTAATCAATCACTAATTAATTATTATTCTTTGTAAAATTTGACTAAATCCATTAGGAATAATTAAATAAATCCTTATTTTATTATTAATCATTAAATAATTCATCGTTTTGGCAGTTAAAGTTTATACATGGGCAATATCATAACCATCACTTAATACAACATGCGTTGGTTTTTTCAATTGCAACGGTCCATTAACCCATCCCAACAGCTCCACGTGTTATGGTTTTAACCACACTCAACGGTTTTGGATCCACGGTTTTTGGTGGTGGATATTATATGTTAAGGTTTTTGTAACCATAGATTGATCTAGGTTGATCTTCAGGAACACACACAAGACAAGGAGGACTCAAGGATGCTCAAAAATCAAATTCATCAGAATGACTTCGACCCAGGACTAAATCATAGAGCTCGTCTTCCTGATCATGGTGGTGCAAACGGTTTGTCAATCTGAGCTCGTATGCAAAAGATAAAGCTCTTCAAAGATTGGTATGACAAGGGAAAAAGCGGGGCCCACAGTGCAGAACATGGCATCCCAATCAACACGTGGGACTCACATGATAGCCCATCAGCCACTGACACATGGCAGCCCGTCATTGGTCTCCTAAACCTGCACCAGAAACAAAAAAATCATTTTGATCACAACGATATGCCAAAAATTGTTTTAATATATAGTTATTGAAATAACTATATAAAAACCATAAATAAACAAAAATCAAATATATATAATAACCAAAATCCATATATATTAACAAAACAAAAGTTGATATATTAAAAGGTTATTTTATTAAAAAACATATCCCATAAAAATTGGGCATATTGGAACCAACGCATATGGGTTATTAAAAAGGTGAATACATATATATTAATACACCCATATATCCATGTAACAAATCAAAACCAACGTATAAACAAAATACGGGCATCATATCATGGTTAGTTATATGGTGGGGAAGTATGGTTATGATACGGCCCATGTATAAACTTTAATTGTCAAAACAATGAACCAAGTTTGTGGGTCAATGGGATTTGAACTCCAACCTCTAACCACCCACCCAAACCATTACACCATCAATGGTGGCTTTGTAAAGTCCACCACCCAATCATCATATAAGCCGAAATTCTTATTGGCTCGGGAGCAGAACAGAGGTGGATTTGAGCAGAACGGGGAAGTCACATGGGAATGGAACGAAGGCACTGAATGGAGAATGGAGAACAGAGCCTCCTTATGCAAAGGAGGAATGCACGAATTTCAAGACAGGAGCTGGCACGTAAATTGAGGCAGTTTAATAATTTTTAATGCAGGGATCATGAATTTTGCAGGAGGGCAAAATTTTCAACTTCTCAGAAATTGACAAATTGTAGATGGATTTTATACCTCTCGTCGCCGTGAACACGATGGTGCTATTCGTTTTTCAATCTGAGGTCTGCATCTTCAATTCATTTCCAAAATGCACGCGGAACCACAATTTCAGCGAAAACAGGGAGCGGAACCATGAGCCATGAAATTTTCCCAAGGAGGTAAAATTTCACTTTGTCAGAATATGGTCGAGTTTATACTTGTTTTTCATGGTTTTTCGCAGGGATCCTAATGGTGAAATCAGATTTGACATCTGAGCAACGGATTTTCAGCTCATCCCTAAAACAAAATCTTTGAGGAATCTCGAGGGAATCTAAAAGATTTCTTGAGCTCCGAATTTTCAAATTCTCAGAATTTGGATTTTGGTCAGTCGTTTTAGCACTACTCGATGCCACAAATCTGATGGTGTATTCAGATTTGTCTTTCTCTCATTTCTTCTTTTAGTCACTTTTTTAAGTGCTAGTGCAGATGTCCATCTTCATGTGCGAACAGTCTTCTTCTTGCGATCGATGATGTGAAATCGATACTTCAGCGAGCTTCAACACTTTGATAGCCTTTCCTTTAGATGGCCCTTGCCGGTGAGGTATATGATGTATTCATGTACTTCTTATTTTTGCATTATGTTGTACAGATCCATGATTGATGATTGATGCAGGATCTTGTTTATTTCATGTTGTCATGATTCCTTGCTTTATGTTATGCATAATATTTCTATGTGATGTACTTTCTGTCATAACTCTTTATGTTATGCTTTGAGATCCCTTGCTGTATGTTGTTGGGATACTCTTGTTGTCGTCATGCATATGTTTTGCTTTGATATCCCTTTTGTGCCATGTTGGCGGGATGTGCACCATGCTTGTTTTGTGTCATACTAATAGGAGTCTTTTGATTGAGAGTTCTAGCTATGGAACATCTCTTAGAGCCACTCCTGCGTGGGGGCATTCTTCCTTGTATGATCGAGACATCATCTCTGTGTACATCATCTTTATTGACAACACATAATGCAGCGGCCTACACTATCTTGACATCGGGGCTCGAAGAGGTAGTCCCTCTTGGACGAACTCTGTTATCAACGGCTTTTGTTTTCATGTGCTGATGATTGTTATGTTCTTCTTCCTTACAATCTACAGTTGTATTTGTTAATGTTCTTTTAAAAAGCAATTTTAACACATCATGAAAGTAAAAGGTTCTCGGGAAGGTCCTTCTTCACACCCAGACTCGATCACAAACATCCCAGATTAGAAAGCTTGGAACTAAAGCCCAAACTTTGTTGATTATTTCATTATCAGAGAAATTTTTCCTCCACTTCTTCAAAGTGTTGGTGATGCTTCCTATGTCCCTATTTGTTTGTTTGAATATTGAAGCTACCTAATTCCACAAGGTGTATGTAAATGGGCAGAGGTTGAGTAGGTGATCCATAGTTTCTTCTTGTGATTCACATCGCTGACATCTAGATGGACCAGATACCCCTCTTTTCCTAAGGTTTTCCCTGGTCAGAATTTTTTTATGTTACACTAACCACATGAACAGTTTAATTTTCATCTAGCTTTGGTTCTGTCATAGGTCCTTCCATACCCTATAAGTCAAGCCCAAGGGCTACTCTCTTGGCTTCTTTGAGGTTAAAGTTGCCTTCATTGTTTTTTCCCCATCTCAGCTACTCTGAAGTTGCTGATGCCAGAATCATTCTCTGTTCCAATATGGTTGTTAAAGCTTCTGCCTGTGCCTTCAATGGGGAGTCATCACTGTATACCAGGTTCTTCCATATTCTCCATTTTCCCTCGCTTCTATCCCGATTCCATAAGTCATTTACCTTGAGTAACCCTTTGTTGTCAGTATTGTTCTTGAGATTGGAAAATTCTTCTCTTAATAGTTTAGGTTCCTGTTGCCAATTATCTTCCCAAAACCAAGCAAGGTTTCCATCTCTGATTTCCCAAAAACTGTGTTTCTGAACAATGGCTCTATTCTCCCAAGCTTTGTTCCAAATGTGGGAGCCTTTGATAAGCCCAAAAATTCTAATCTGATCCCTTTCTTGCCAATTGTTTGCATATTTCTGTTTCCAAATTTTGACCCAGGGGAAGCCGATTCTTTTAGCCATCTCCACCATAGTTTTCCCCCAAAACTTTGTTTAGTATTTCATGGTCATCAAGTCCCAAACCTCCATGTGTCTTAGGTTTACAGATCTTTTCCCAAGCTACCAAAGCCCATTTTTTTTCTCTTCCCCTTTGCCCCAAATAAAATCTCTTTGGATATTTCTAAATTGTTGCATGACTCCTTTAGGAGTTGGAAGGGCTGAAAACATAAAGATGGGGACAATTTGTAGGATAGCTTTTGTGAGCACTAGTCATCTTGCTAAATTCAAAGACCTGTTAGTCCATTTCTGGATTTTGTCCTGAAGCTTATTAATCACAAGCTCCCAAACCGCCTTGCTCAGAGGTTTGTTTGTTAGAGGTACTCCCAAATATTTGGAGGGTAGCATATCTCTTTGAAAGGCTAGAATTCTAGATATGTTTCTCTGAATAGTAATGTCAGTATTAAAAAGGAAAATCTTTGATTTGGTAAGGCTTAACTCTGTACCTGCGGCCATTGCAAAGTAATTCAAGATTTTTTCGTAAGCTAGAGCTTCCTTGACTGTGGGTGTGCCCTGCAAGATGGTATCGTCCACAAATTGTTGATGGGTCAAAGCATCTCCATTCATGGTGAGTTTGAGACCCTGGATTTTTCCTTCTGCTTTGGCGAATTTGATAGCATTTCCTAGCCCTTCCATCATGAGAATAAAGAGGAAGGGTGAGAGTGGATCTCGTTGTCTGAGTCCTCTCAAAGGTTTAAAGGTTTTGGATGGTGAACCATTTAACAGGATAGAAAAACTAGAGGTAGTTACAAGGGCCATTACCCATTTTATCCAGTTATGGTCAAAGCCATATGCTATTAGAACTTTCCCGATGTAAGCCCAACTTAGCTTATCATAAGCCTTTTCTAGGTCAAGTTGCATAATCATTCCTGCCTGCCTATTGCTCTTAAGTGAGTGAACCACCTCATGAGCCTGAATGATGTTGTTAAGAATTTGCCTACCTTCCACATATCCAGTTTGCTCCTCAGACATGAGTGTTGGAAGAAGGGGCTTAAGCCTATTTGCAATTATTTTGGAAATAATTTTGCACACCACATCGCATAATTCTATTGTTCTAAATCTTTCTGGAGTCATGGCATTATCCTGCTTTGGGATCAAGGATATGAAAGAGGTATTGAGCTCCTTAAAATAGTTTTGTTTTTCCTTGAGTCCACCACATTGAGGATATCGTGCTTAACTATTCCCCAACATGCTTTATAGAAGTCAACATTGAAACCATCCGGACTTGGCACTTTCCCATTTTGCATCTCTTTCATGACTTTGTTGACCTCCTCTTCATTTACTGACTTGTTTAGATTATAATTGTCTTCTCTTGTCACTAGCTTAGGAATGTGCTTTGTAAAGTCCTTGATGAATTATGATTTGTCTAAGAGAGGTTCCTTAGCTATGCCTTGGAAATGTTGAACCAGAGCCACGTCTATTTCTTTGTGGGTGTTGAGTTGATTTCCTTGAGAATATTTGATTTTTGTAATCCTGTTATGAGACCTGTGATCTAAGGTAGATTTGTGGAAATGTTGAACCAGAGCCACTTCTATTTCTTTGTGGGTGTTGAGTTGACTTCCTTGAGAATCTTTGATTTTTGAAATCCTATTATGAGACCTGTGATCCAAGGTAGATTTGTGGAAAAACATTGTATTCCTTTCTCCTTCTTTTAACCATTGTACCGATTTCTGTTTCTAGAATATATCCTCTTGCTTGCATAATCCTTCCCATTCCTGTTGATGATAGCCAGCTTGTTCCTTTCTCTCCTCGTTGAAGCCATCTGTGATGAGGATCTGGTTAATTTCTTGTAGCTTCCGTTCAACTACTTTTTTGGCTTCAAAAATGTTGCCAAACTCATTCTTATTCCAATATTTAAGCCTGAGTTTAATGTGTTTCAATCTTTTATGCAGGAGGAACATTTTAGTACCCTGAACTTGCATATCCTCTGTCCACCATTTTTCAATATTGCTGATAAAGTCGGGATGGGTAAGCCAAATGTTTTCAAACCTCAAAGGTCTGTTTCTTGGAGTTCCTATAAAGGAAGCTTTAAGTTGAACAAGCCAATGATATGAGCCACCAAAAGGGAGTATCATAGCTGAAAAGTCAAGGCCTATAAGGATGAGGTCCTTCGAGATAATAAATCTATCTAGTTTTGAAGCCACTTGAGACTCTCCTCCCCTTTTATTATTCCAGGTAAAGATACCATTACTTGTATCTGTATCTGCTAACCTCATGTTGTTTATGAAATTCTGAAATGCTATGGATTCTCTGCCTAGTGATCTGGTTCCACCTTTTTTTTTGGATAGGGACTTGATCATGTTAAAGTCCCCTCCTAGAATCCAACAGATACTCGAATGTCTGTCTCTTAATTCCTCTAGTGAGGTAAGAAGGCTGAGTTCGTCTTCAAGCTTTTGTGGACCATAAGCATTTGTGATCAAATACACTTTTTCCCCCAAAGGTTGGATGACCACTGATATATAGTTCCTGGATGCTTCAACATCTAGGATTCCTAGTTTTTGAGGGTTCCAAAGTGTGAGAATTCCTCCTGCTGTTTTGTCTGCTTTAACTTCTAGATATTCATATTTAATCAACCATTTGTTGTGTATTTCTCTTATTTTTTCTATGGAACATTTATTTATTTATTTTTATTTTTATTTTTGGATAAATATCATATTTGGTTTTTCTTCTTTCATTCTATGCTGAGATTTCTTTGTTTCCTTTTGCTTCCTAGACCCCTAATATTCCATGTTGTAAGCTTCATTAAGAAAGAATTGTAAATCAGTAACTAGTTAGGTCTTTCATCTTACCTGAGTTGATCATGAGTTTTCCACATTCAATCAATAGCTCATTCTATTTTTTTCTTCCTCTTTTCCTTCTTAGGTTCTTGGGAGCTTGTCCCCCTATTGCCTCCATAGTTTTAACCCCTCCATTATCCTGATTATCATGGTTTCTTTTGACCCCAACACCCTTTTCCTGTGTTCTCCAGAGGAAGAGATTTTGTACTATGTTAAATTCATCTTGAGGTGGTGAATCCACTCCTTTGGTGGTTCCTTCCTCCAGGAACTTTTCTATATCGAGATGCTCCCTTTCCAGTATGTCCTGCAGTTCATGATCCTCCATTCCCACTTTGCTTGGGGTCATCTCTTAGTCCCTATCAAGTTCCATAGTGCTGGGTTGATCGTCCCTTTACTGGCTTTTATCAGTTCTATCCTCCATGCTGTCATCATTTTCGTTCTCTACAAGATTGTCCTTCATTACTTGATTCATTCCTTCACCCCCTCCTCTTCTTCTAATATATTGAACCTATTATGATAAGGTTTTTTTTCCTCATAGATTTTTTTTGGGTTTTTTTCTCTCTCCTTTTCCTCTGCCTCCAACCTTGATGAAGCTTTCAGTCTCTTTACTTGAGGTTGCTTTGATACTGCTCTCCATTTTAATTAAAGGGCAGTCTTTGAAGAGGTGCCTGTGTTCATGACATTTGCGACATCTGAAGGGTACCTGCTCATAGTCCACCACCTGTACCCATTCTTCATCATAAACTTCTAGAATTATTTCATCCAGCAAAGCCCCAAAAAGGTCCATTTCCACGCATATTCTAGCAAAGGAGGTATATTTTCCGCATAGAGTGGTCTCTGATGTTTAAAAAAAATGCCCTAGTTTATTACCTATGGCTTTAAATGACTCTGGCAGCCAGTAATCTAGAGGTAGGGAATATAGTCTTACCCATACCAACATCGATGTAATGTTTCTCACTCCGGAACAGAGTTCATTACCCATGGCCTCATATAGAGGACTGCAGCCGCATAGAAGTAAGGTCCTCCTTCAAACACCCTGTCTCTATCAACTAGGTTTGGATCCAAGGTGTAAATCTATTTCTCCCTTAGGTTTCCAATGGTTTTTTATCCATACGTGTAGGGCCTTCTCCGTTGGCCAAAACCCCATGAATTTACATATCTGCATAAGTTGCCATGTGCTCCCTGTGCGCCTGTAGTGCTGGATCACTTAACACCACTCAGGGTGTGATGGATGCCCTAGGTTTGAATGGTCTTGTTTGGCTACTGGGGTCAGCTTGCTAACTATCTACTCTTGTACACTTCTCTCTTCTAACTTCCTCCTGCGCTTCTGCCTGCCTCTGTGCCTTGCTGTCTTCCTGTTTTCCTTTTTCTGTACCCCCGGTTTCCGCTTCCATGGGCTTCTTGAAGTGGTTTGATACAAAATGACTATAGGAGGGAGTGGATATCCCCCCTTCCCACCCCTCCATGGTGCCCAACACTGAAATCCTGCTGCAAACTCTAGTTCTGCGTGTTTTTCCTCCTCCCGCCCTCCGAGTAATCCACCACCTATCTAATTTAAATTCAAATCCAATCTAACAAAGAATAATAATTAATTAGTGATTAATTAATTATTCTTAGAGAAAAATAAGATAATTAATGATTTACCTATTTATTTTTCATGATTGGGTCAAATATGACAAGGAATAATAATTGAATAATGGTTTAATTAATTATTCCTAGAAGAAAATCAAATAAATAATGATTTATTTAATTATTCTTCATGGGTTTAACTATAAATTACTTAACAAAGGTGGTTTATTAAGTAATTTCTCATAGTGAAAGAAATTTTACTATGGTAAAATTGGCTTTACATGGTGTACTTTGATCCATCTAGTAAATTAGGCTAGATGATCAATTTTTTGGTGATAACACTTTAGGAAGAAATACTTGTTAGAGAGGTACTACGACAGCAAAGCTAAGGATTTTTATGAGTTAAAGATGGGATCGATAATGGATGAGGAGTATAAAACCAAGTTTCTGGAGTTATTGAGGTATGTAATGTATCTTAAGGATGAAAATCCTAAATTTCAGAGGTTTTTTAGTGGATTACCATTAGCATTTAGAGATCCGATTGAGTATGACGAGCCTCGGTCACTTGAGGAAGTCATTGGGAAATTGAAACAATGTTACGAGTAGTCAAAACGTAAGATCGACTCGCAACAAGGATGGAAAGGGAAATACAAAGCTAAACACAAATGACAACTGAAAAGAACACGACCCCAAGATGTAGGTGAGAAAGAAAATGTAGCACCTTACAAGAAGTTCAATGTAGTTAGATAGGGACATGGGCCACATCTTGGAGGGAAACATAATATAGGTGATGGTATGGGACAATTGGAGTTTTAGATATGTGGTAAGGAGCACCTCAAGAGAGATTTTTTATTCTAATTTTTAAAATGATTATTATTATATTATTATTATTTTTTTTTATATTATTTTAATTTTTTAAATCATTATTTATTATTTAATTTATTATTATTTTTTTATATTTATATTATATTTATACTTTTATTTTATTTTAATTTTTTATTTTTTATTATTAATTATATTATTTATTATTTATTTTTTATTTAATTTATTTTTTGTATTTTTTATTTTTATTTTTATTTATTATTTATTATTTATTTATTTATTTATTTTTTATTTATTTATTTTTTTTTTTTTTTTTTTTTGCCAGTGGTATGGTAGTAGGCCCTAAGATTTTAGTGCACAGGAAGCACAAACAGTTGGGATACTAGACAGAGCATTCCTCATATCTATGTAGCGTTGGATAACATGCAGGCAAGCTTTGTGATCACTAGATATCTATTATTGAGATGGATGGTAATAGATGTGATCAAGTTGTTTTCATTTTGATTTACCTTGGATCTAATTATAGTTATGTTAACCCTGACTTGGTGGATAAGTGTGGTTTGAAGAAAGAAGTGCATCCATAATCTTGATTAGTGCAATTGGCTATAGGTACAAAGAAGAGAGTTCATTCTTAGGAAAGATCTTGTGCATTTAAATTATACTGCCATCAGGATCATATAGTATGCTATTAGGTATGGATTGGCTATATCTACACAGGACTAAGGTAGACTACTATGATAAGGGTATTGAGTGATTGGATGACAATGGGGAACACCGAATCTTACAGGGTAAGAAGAAAGAAACATTAGTTGGAATGGTGACAAGTATGCAGGAAAAGCGTAGTCGTAGAATAGGGTGTGTGTTATTTACAGTGCACATTTGTAGTGATAAAGGTAAGGAGGATGAGGATGCAGAGATATTAAGAAGGTACTCGATCTTGCAGCAGTTTCACGATGTGTTCCTAGCAAAGATTTTAGAGATATTAAGAAGGTACCCGTTCTTGCAGCAGTTTCAGGATGTGTTCCTAGCAGAGATTTCAGAGTTTCTGCCTCATAGGGAAGTGTATTTTTCTATTGAGTTGGTACTAAGGGAAATTGATCCAAATTGGATCCACAAAAGACTGTCAAGAACTTTGATTATGTCGAGGTGAACAAATATCTAAATGAAATCCAAAACAGCATCAAAAACCCCCTGAACCGGTAGCCATGGCAGCTGGTGTGGAACGACGAGGACCTCGGTCAAAGTGCGCTAACCGAGGCCCATGGAGACTATGTAGGAGGTCAAAATAGCCCCTGGGAGCCTCGGATCAGAAAAAGGAGGCAGTTTTTGATGCGATGTGCTTAGTGCTAATCGCGCATTGCTAGGCAAACAGGGCCAAAGTGGAAAGCCTCCAGCACCTGGTCGCATGGAGGAACTGGAGGACCGCGAGCGGAAAAAGGTAAAAAGCGCCAATGTATGACAATGGGACCCACGACCTGGAAACCAGCGGTTTGATTGGGATGCCCTTGAGCGGTAAGAGGTTTTGAAGAAAGTGGAGCGATCACAATCAGCGATCGACGCGTGGCAGAGGAGGAGAGAGAAAACCACCACGCTCGACGTGCGTATGACGTTGGATCTGGAGGAGCCCAAATCGGACGGCTGAGATTGCGCCCGATGAAAAGAAGCGGAACCGACAGGGAAATAAGCTGCAATTTAAAGAGGATTTGGAATCTGTTGACCGCCATGGTGGAGAAAGCAATGAATCGACAAGCGGGTTGGCGCAGTTTTGATGGAGACACATGGCTACTTCCTGAGCATTATGCTAACTCCGAACAAGGAATTCCAAGCACACAGGCGACAGGAGAATCGACGCAGGAAGGAGAGGAACCGAACAAGCACAAGATCGACTGGTTAAAGCCAGAAATAGAGCGACAGTCGAACAGAGGAGGAAAAAGGAAGACTCAGATCGAAGAGTCCAAGCAACCAAGAGAGACAGTGAATAGTGAACCCTGAGAGGAGGACTGAGCACAAAGAGCAGTAAAGCCAAGTAGAAGAGACAGAGGGCCGAGCTGACCATACGCGGTATCGAGCACCAAAGAGCTTGAATTTTTAAGCTTTCCCACAGAGGAATCTGTCTAGATTGAGCATCACAGTTGGCTCTTTCCACTGTAGACCCAAGGTCACAGAGCTGGTAGGAAGAACAAGAGTCTGTGTACTCCAAGTGGCTTGGGGAATCCAAGGACCACCTTACCAAGCAAATTTTGCTTTAGGAGAACTCATATTGAGTCCCTGCATTTGTAATTTTCTGCTTAAAGACACAATAAAATAAGGCCACCACTGAAGTTGGACCGGAACCATGGCTCTGGAGAATAGGGTGAACTCCTTATTAAAACCTATTTGTGTCTTTATGTGGCTTGTTGTATCTCTCTGCTGTCTTTCTATTGTAAATGTCTGTGTATTGGCAATTTGATCGATTCGTTGTTTCAATAACACAGAAAAAACACACCAGCACATGAGTATGTAATACCTTTTGTTTATTAAATCTTCAATTGAGGTCACTCATAGGGTGACATCCGGATCAGAAACACCAACATCGAATGCACCATATAGGATGAGCACTACAAAGTTACTAGAGTTAAAGTTGCAGTTGAAGGAAATGCTTGACAAGGGATACATTAGGCAAAGTGTATCAACGTTGGGTGCACTAGTATTGTTTGTGAAGAAGAAGGATGGTACTCCCAGGTTATGCATTTATTACAGGCAGTTGAACAAGGTAACCATCAAGAACATGTATTTGTTGCCAAGGATTGATGACTTGTTTGATCTTGAAGGGAGAAGTAGTGTTCTCGAAGATCGATTTGAGATCAAGATATCATCAGGTACACATTAAACAAGAAGACATCTACAAGACAAATTTCTAGACCAGGTATGGGTATTAGTTTGTTGTAGTTCCATTTGGTTTGACTAATGCTCCAACTACCTTTATGTGCTTGATGAATAGCGTGTTGTGCCCTTATCTATACAAGTTTGTTATTGTATTCATTGACGACACCTTGATATATTCTAAGAATGAGGAAAAATATGCAAAACACTTAGCAACAATATTGAGATTGTTGAGAGAACATCAGTTATATGTTGAGCTCAGTAAATGCCAATTCTTTCAAACATAGGTACATTACTTGGGGCCTATTATTTCCAAGGAAGGTATAGCAGTGGATCCAGAAAAGATAAGGGCTATCATGGAGTGGGAAACTCCTAGAAATGTGGATGAGGTAAGATAATTTATGGTGCTAGAAGGTTACTACATGAGGTTCATAAGGAAATTCTCTCATATTGCATATTCTATTACATCACTACAGAGGCAAGGTAATAAATTTTAATAGACAAAGGAATGTGCAACAAGTTTCGAGCAATTGAAGTAGTTGTTGACAAATGCTCCAGTGTTAAAGATTTCATATTCAAACAAAGAGTTTGTGGTGTATACAAATGCTTGTAAGAGAGGACTTAGTAAATTTCTTATGTAGGAAGGACATGTAGTATGCTATGAGTCACGAAAATTGAATGAGCACCAGTAGAAATATCCGACACATGAACTTGAGTTGGCAATGATCATCCATGCATTGAAGATGTGGAGGCACTATATTCTTGGTAGGAGGTTTGTATTGATGAGTGATCATAGTGGATTGAGGTATCTACTTGAACAACCAAATATGAATTCTAGACAAGCTAGATGGTTGGCCACGATTAGTGAGTTCGATTTTGAGATCAAGTACATTAAGGGTAAAGAGTTCAGGATTGAAAATGCTCTTAGCAGGAGGATACAGGTGAATCATATATCAACAATGAGTTCTTATGGGACATATTTACAAGATTTAATATTACATGCATGACAACAGGATGACACGTACATGGAGCTTATGCATAGGTCACAACAGGGTACATGTGATCAAGATGTGGATTATCATCACACATCAAATGGTTTGATCAGATTTAGGGATAGAATATATGTTCCATACAAAAACGAGCTCAAGAAGACTATCTTGTGAGAGTTCCATGCAAAAATATATTTAGGTCGCCCAGGATACCATAAAACATTGACTACAATGAAGAAGTTTTATTATTGGACAAATCTGAAGAAGTACGTGGCAGAGTTTGTGGCTAGATGCTTGGACCATTAGCAGGTGAAAGAAGAATGTAAACATCCAGGTGGACTACTAAAACCGATTCTAATTCCAGAGTGGAAGTGGGAGGTCATTTACATGGGCTTCATCATAGGGTTTTTGAAGACATCTAGACAACATAATTCTATCATGGTTATGGTGGACAGGTTGACAAAGTTAGCACACTTGATTATGGTAAAAGCTACGTATTTAGCTAGTGATGTGGCATAGGTCTTCATTAGAGACATAGTGAGATTACATGGTGTTCTGTAGAAGATTGTATCAGAAAATGATGTTAAGTTTACTTCCAAGTTTTGGAAGGAGTTTTTTGCCAGTTTAGGGATAGAGTTGGCCTTCGACGCAACTTATCATCCATACACAGATGGACAGACAAAGAGGGTCAACAGGATATTAGAGGACATGTTGAGAATGTATGTGATGCATCAACATAGGAGATGTGAGGAGTACCTTCTATTAGTTGAGTTTTCTTACAACAATGGTTGCCATGAGTCACTAAGGATGAGTCCATTTGAGACACTCTATGAGCAGAGTGGTAATACTCTCATCAGTTGGATTGATCCAGTGAATAGGGCATTGATAGGACTAGATATATTGGTAGAGATGGAACATGAAATGCAAGTAATTAAGAAGAATCTAAAGGAAGCATAAGACATGAAGAAAATTTATGGAGATTCGAACAGGAAGTCTAAGGAGTTTTAGGTTGGGGAACATGTGTACTTGCACATAAATACCAAGAAGAGATCCTTGAGGATTAGATCACGTGCCATGTTGGCACTTTGGTTTTGTGGACCTTTAAATATTATTGAAAGTATTGGACCAGTTGATCTGGATTTAAACAGGAACGCAACAAATTACAGATACAACCACACATATAGAGACGCAGTAGAAATAATACTTCATTTCATTAATGTAAAATACTAAAATATGCTTACAAAAAGAAATGGAAATAAACTAGCTAGGGTGATGGTATCTTATCTCTAAGAAGAGATGTGGCAGCGACATGCCTTTGAACTATGTTACAATGAAGCTCGAAGGCCTATTTATTGTTGGGAAACAATGGAAAACCCTAAACATCCAAAAACCTAACCCTAGAAGATTAAATGCCAAATTGTGGGCCTCATTTAGGTAAATTGGTACATCAACTTCCCGAGGTCATAGCTTTGGTGTACGATCTCCATTTGACGCACACAATATCTCGTTAGAAAGATCTATCCGAGAAATGCAACTTTGGGAAGAGAAATATCAATCCATTGACCCATGTTGCTCCCATTTTTCCCAAAAAACATTGTTTATGGCCTCAAAATGGCTCCGGAAGTTTAGGACCCGAAAAATTGCTAAAAATAGTAAACTGTGCTACAATTAAGGAAACTGAAAAGCTAAAAGAAACAATGGGTGGGGGTCCAAGTGGACTTGGTGGGTGGCCACCAATATCCACTTGGATCATTCCTCCCCCCTTAGGAAGCAATGGTACCCATTTCATTGAGTTCCTCCATAAGATGAAGAAACGTTTGCTGTACTTGGTTCCTGGTGAGCCACTTGCCTCGATGAAGGAGTTGTCCTACTTTGACAATTCGATACAGTTGGATATTCTGTTGGCGAGTGTGCTTGATATATGTATCCATGATTCGATTAGTTGTAGCTTGTTCCATGCAATCTAGATTTAACTCTGTGGGTGTGAGTTGTTCTGCAATGTTGGATGTGTCTAGTAATGGTGGCAAGTATGGCCGAAGGCGGTCCACATTGAACAATGGGTGCAGACCAAGGAATGGGGGAATACTGATCTCAAATGCATTATCTCCCACAGCCTTGGTAATGGTGTAAGTGTTATAGAAATTTTTGGGCACTTCAACCCCAATCATAAATGTCCATAAACTGAGGGCTCTTAAGTCCCTAAAAGTGTTGCTTCACAAGAATTGGAACTCTTGATACAAACCTTGGAACTTTCCTAATGATGTTGCCTATGACATATCACCACACCATTATATGATGACACGGGATGATACACTCATTGTTGGATACTATCATGATGACATTGTTGTCCTACATGATCTTATGATGATGAAGAAGCCAAACAATGGAGAAGCCATAATGTCCCAAACATTCCTCAAGATGTCCCAAACTTTTTATGCATAAAATTTTTGGGTAGTCACAAAGAAAAATTATTGTTGCCCCCTTAGAGGCATCTTTTCTCAATGGGACCTAGACCATCTTAAAGAGTATTTTTTCCTCTTTCTAATAAGCCCTTACTTGCCCTGAAACTCCCAGTGGTTGCTAAGAAAATGAATTTTTAAGTTGAAAAATATATATTTTAATGCAAGCCGACATGAGCCAACTCATGCAACTTGGCCTCTCATTCAGGTGACATGTCTCCTCACCTTAACACAAAACCAGTAAAAATATAACTTTGACTTTTCATTCTAGCCATCATATTTTGGTGATTTTTCTGAGATTGGGCATATTCTGAGATTGGGCATATAATTTAGACAAGAATTACAGGAGAAAATAAGAGGTTGAGGAGGACATTGAAATTTACTGTTTGGGAAACTTTTTAAGGAAGTCATGGTCAAAATTTTTGTGGTCAACACTATCATAGTTTCTGCATTCAAAGCTGCCATAGTTTTTGTGGTCGCAGTTTCCGTAGTTGAAGCTGGCGTAGTTTCCATGGTTGAAGCTACCATGGTTGAAGTTATCATAGTTGTCATGGTCAAAGATGTCGCAGCTGCCGTAGATGAAGTTTCCATACTTGTTGTGGTTGAACCAACCATGGTCGAATTTTCCATAGTTACCATGGTCAAAGTTGTCGTGGTTGAACCTGTCGTGGTCAAAGTTGTCATAGTTTTTGTGGTCAAAGTGTTGATTTATTGGGATTGGATAAATAGAGTTTGTTGAAGTCTTCTATTGACAACAGAATACGACAGAGATGGAGAACTTTGTAAAGCAACATATTGAAGATTTGTGGGGATCGTTGAAGACCATGATACATTGAAGCCATCATGAGGTGACCTTGAATAAGTTTTGTTTGGGTAACATGAAGAGCAATGGTGACACCTTCATGTGAAGAAAAATATTTTCATTGATGACAAGACGTGGAGATTAAAGTGAAGGGATAGTTGAAGATTGCAAGGCTCATTGAAGAAGAAATTTGGAACTGTGAAGTATAACCAAATATATCTTAACGAAGTAAAGCTAATGATTGGAGCCCAAGAGGTTGGAGCCTCGAAAAGACAAGGTTGGTGCCTTGGAAGATAGGGTTGGAGCCCTTGAGGTTGGTTCCTAAAAATTGATAAGGTTAGAGCCTTGGAAGTCCAAGTCGATGCTTGGTATATTATAGGTTGGAGCCTAGGAGTTTGAAGATCAGTGTCTTCATCTAGGGTTGGAGCCCTACATATATTTTACTTAATTTATTTTAAAGAAGAAATTAATAAAAGTATTTATTATTATTGTTCATTTTGTGTCCTAAATAGAAGTGATCTAACTGGTAAAAATAACAATTGAAAAGAAATACTGATTCAGACCCCCTCTTAGTATTTCCAACAATTGGTTTCAGATCCAGTACCTTCTCACAAGCCTAATAGCTTGAAGGTTGATCTTAGAAAACAAATGGCAAATCCAAGGAATAAATCCTCCAATCGTCCTAAAGATGTCTCTTCCTCAATCGTGAAAACTAAAGATAATAAAATTGGGAAGGTTCCATTGTTCAATGGAAATTTTGATGTATGGAAGGTAAGAATGAGAAATTTCTTAATGGATCAGGGCGTTGGAGTATGGGAGTCAATGATTACTGATAGCATGATGGACGATGAATCCAAGGAGTACAATACAATAGAAATGAAGACAATTTTGAATGGGATACCAAATTCTATAAAGGCCAATTTGGAAAAAGTTTCGTCAACAAAAGATATATGGGACCAAGTTCATGAACTTCACTTAAGAGGAGCATTGACCATGGCCTCTAGTCAAGAAGATGATGGAAAGCAAGAAGGAAATCCAGAACCCATCAACGAAGTTGAAAATAAGAGTGATGACATCAAGGCCATAGAAGACCTAGAAGAAGAAAGTAAAGAAGATTTTGAAGAATATATCCTAACTAAAATTATAGTTTCCATGGAAGAGATTAACAATTTGAAAAATAAAAATGAGGAACTTAAGAAGAAAGCACAAGATGGTGACCAAGACAAGACAAGGAAGGAAGTTGGTATTTTCAAGCTTCAAGTACAAGAAAGAGATGAGGATCTCACCAAAATTAAGGAGGAATTTCATCAAAACAAAATAAAGCATCATGAAGAAATCATGTCCATGAAAAATCAATTGGATAAGGCAATGAAAAGGGAAGAAAATTTGTCAAGCCACCTTGAACAAAGACTCAAGAGATTGAACAAACTTCAAGTAGAGATTGGTCAATAGAAGGAAGAGGTCCCCTTCCTTAGATCTCAACTAGAAGAAGCAAGGAAACAAGCACAAGGAGTTGAGAAGGTGATGGAAGCTTTGGCATTCATAGAAGGACAAGTTGATGAAGCGGAAAAGGAGAGAAACACCATGATATTCCAACTAGAAGAAAAGGATGATGATGTCACCAAGTTAAGATCATAAATCGCTTCTCTTAAGTCCGAATCATGTGAAGCAACCAAGATGAAGGAAGAAATGGATATCATTCTATCAAAGAAGGATGAAGAATGCAAGAAAATGAAGGAAGAAATTGTCTTTCTTAAAAAGGAAGTTGACTTTCTGATTAAAACTTGAAAAGTTCTCAAACCCTAGATGACATCCTAAGTCATCAGAGGTCTCCCCTCAATAAATTAGGTCTTGGCTATGCTAGGGAATCCTCAAGCAAGAGTGATAATGCTCCAAACAACAAGGATGTGAGGAAGCCGGGAAGAATTGTTGATGCTCCCAGTTCGATCAAAGGCAAGGAAAAGGGTCAAGACAATAATAGAAGAAATCATATTCCAAGGAGACTTGCAGATGGTGTCAAGATACAAAAGCTAATGAATATCATCAAAGAATCCCAAGGCAAAAAGACATTAGAATCACACCAAGGAAATCTTCATCTCCCAGGTATCAAAGTATATTTCTTGGATATTTCTATTCTTGTACAAACTTTGGGCACATGGCAAAAGATTGTAGGGCATATCACAAAGACAAATATAATGATCCCTGTCAATCTCCTAGAATAAATTTTTCAAGAAGAAGCATGATTTCTTATTCATGAACAAGATGGAGTGCTTCAATTGCCATAACATTGGACATATGGCATGTGACTGTAACTTGACTTGGGTTCCTAAACAAGCTAAAACTATGTCAACCAAGCCAGAGAAGAAAGTTACACAAGTATGGAGAAGGAAGAAAATTGGATCTAAAAGTCTCTTGATCACTCCAACTAACAATACGTGTTGTTGATTTGATGAAGTCATCCTTGATACTCCAAATATTTGATGGTGAGATTTTTCCAAAAAGGAGACCATGCATACAATTAAGGGGAGTTTATGATTCTTGAGAATTATTGGAGAAGCTATCCATAAATGGGCCCTATGAAATCCTTGATGAGTCATATATGGACAATCATCCTTTGATATATCTTCTCTCGGGAGAAATCCATTGAAGAATATGATCCCTTTCTCATCCGGTGGACTATTGTTGAGGATCTCTTCTTTTTTATCAGTAAGAAATTAATCTTTCTTGAGATAGAGGAGTTTATGCAGATAGGGGGAGTTGGTTAATCCATGAAGAAATGCAACTTGGACCATATTTCCAGATGAAAGAGCACCATGACAGGGGGAGTAACATACCTATGAAGAACTACTATTGATGAAGAAAATATGATGAAAAGAAGAATCTTGACAGGGGGAGTACTTGGGCACCTCATTTTCCCTTGATGTCAAAGGGAGAGAGAATGTTGGAAGGGCAAGAATATTGCCATGAATGAAAATGGGGGAGATTGTTAATAAAGGTTAACATTGATGTCAATATGGAATTGGCCGAGATGGAAAATATTCTTGAGATGCCTGGTTCTAGATGATGATTTCATGACTCTTGTTTGACAAGGATGCCATCAATTAATATGTCAAGCCACTAATGAAGAATTCTTAAGAAGTGTCAAGTTCCAAATGCCAATCATGTGCCTTATTTGATGATCTAGACCTTAACTGTTCATGACATATGGAGGACAACACTTGATGAATGACCGCACTTGATGAGGTCTTGATAACATGGTTGGAATACTAGATGATGACGTGGAAGATCTCATTTGATGGTTTGAAGACTACCTTGGAACTTTCCTAATGATGCTATCTATGACATATCACTACACCATTATATGATGACACTGGATGATACACTCATTGTTGGATACTATCAAGATGACATGGATTTCCTACATGATCTTATGATGATGAAGAAGTCAAACAATGGAGAATCCATATTGTCCCAAACATTCCTCATGCTTTCCCAAACTTTTATGCATAAAATTTAAGGACATTCACAAATAAAAATTATTTTTTCCACCTCAGAGGCATCTTTTCTCAATGGGACCTAGATCATCCTAAAGAGGATTTTTTCCTCTTTCTAATGAGCCCTTACTTGCTCCGAAACTCCCAGTGGTTATTGAGAAAATGAATTTTTAATTTGAGAAATATATATTTTAATGCAAGCCGACATGAGCCAACTCATGCAACTTGGCCTCTGATTCAAGTGATGTGTCTCCTCACCTTAACACAAAACTAGTATAAATATAAGTCTATCTCCTCATTCTAGCCATCAGATTTCGGTGATCTTTTCTAAGATTAAGCACACAATTGAGACATTACAAGAGAAAATAAGTGGTTGAGGAGGACATTGAAGTTTACTGTTTGGGCAAGGTTTCAAGGAATTCGTGGTCGAAGTTTCCGTGGTCAACGCTGCCATAGTTTCCGTGGTCAACGTTGTCGTAGTTGTCGTGGTCAAAGTTGTCATATTTTTTACGGTCGCAGTTTATGTAGTTGAAGCTACCGTAGTTTTTGTGTTTGATGTAGGTTTTAACCCCGTACAGAAATTACCTGCATACGAATACTAAAACACAGAAAATAAAGAATGCGAGAGCATAACACATAAATCACATATACACAAAGATTTTCCCCTGGATCCCAAAACAAGGACTACCAGCTTGATTTTTCATTATGTTCCTTTCAATGTTATAATACATATTTATACATGCTGAAGCATCCAATACCATGGACCGAAAGCCATCGCATCCAATACCATGGACCGAAAACCATCACGTCCAAAAAACATGTGCGAAAATCATGCACATAACCATAGGTGGGTCCGCCCAACCTAACATAGGGCCCAAAACCAAAATTTTCCGGGGCGCTACCTCGGAACCCATAAAGTGGGGTTACAAGTACACCTCAAACCCCCTGTGACCACCCCTACTACACAATCAGCGTAACGAAGGGGTCTTCATGTTGAAAATAATACTGAGAGGGGGGGGGGGGGGGGAATATCTAGTCCTTTTAACAATTTTTCCTTATTTATACTTTGAATTATTTATGCATATCAGTACCATAAAACAATGAGCATGAACAAGAAAAACAGACAGTCACATCAAAGAACACCAGATATAAGGTGGAAACCCAATGTGGGTGAAAACCACCTGCTGCAATATGTCTCTATCTTCTTTCAAATTAGAAACTCCTTTTACAATGGTCTTGTACTGGTGCAGTCCTTTACCAGTACGCAGGCTGCACCCTGCAGAGAGCTACAACTCTCTCTCGTTTTCTAGTCTCTCCTGGAAGGGAGCTACAACCCCCTACTTCTTTTCTTTCAAGGACCACTTTTCATAAATTTTCAAACTGGATCCATAAATATCAAATGATTATCAAGTACCAGTAAGTCACCCAGATAACCACATCCACAATAACAGAAAACTAAATCCAGAACACCTTCTGTGGCGTCTCCTGCGGCGCCTCCTGCGGCGTCTCCTGCGGCGCCTCCTGCGGCGCCTCCGCACTTCCGCAGCTGCAGTGCTCGAGAGATCACCCTTCACATATTTGCTTTCCACTTCACTTTAATATAGATCAAGCTTTTGAAACAATAAACCAATATTTCAGATCTTAAGATATTCAACCCAAAAGCATACATAAGCCAAATGATCTCCTTTGCTTTATATAGGCAAGCTCTTCCCCAAATCATGGACCAATACCACAGGCCAAAACCATAACAAACCAATACCATCAACTCAATACTAGGGATCAACACGTCTGTCGAGATGCCATGGTCCAAAAACCATAGGTTCAAATTCCAAGGACTAACTACCATGGACCAAGGTAAGTTTTCCC